>JAQZBX010000203.1:0-131715 GCA_029593785.1 Cabassous unicinctus
TATATATGGAGATTAAATAACACACTTTTAAATAATCAGTGGGACAAAGAAGAAATTCTAAGAAAATTTAGCAAATATCTTGAGATAAATAAAAATGAGAATAAAACATATCAGAGCCTATGGAACACCACAAAGGTAGAGCTGAAAGGGAAATTTATAGCCTTCAATTCTTACATTAAAAAAGAAGAAATAGCTAAAATTGAAGACATAACTGCATACATGGAGGAACTAGAAAAGGGACAACAAACTAATTCCAAACCAAGCCAAAGGAAAGAAATAGTAAATATCAGAGCAGAAATAAATAAAATTTGGAACAAAAGTACAAGAGAGAATCAACAAAACCAAAAGTTGCTTCTTAGAGAAGATCAACAAAATCAACAAACTCTTAGCTAGTCTGACAAAGAAAAAGAGACAAGACACAAATAAATAAAATCAGAAATTATAGGGTGGACATTATCAATGACCTTGCAGAAATAAGAGAGATCATAAGAAGATACTATGAACTCTATGCACCCTCCCCCCCAAAAAAAATAGAAAATATAGACTAGACGGACAAATTCCTAGAAACACACAAACTAACTACACTCACCCTAGAAGAAATAGAAGACCTCAACCAACCAGTCACAAGTGAAGAGATTGAAACAGTCATCAAAAACCTCCTAAAGATGAAAAGCCCACGTCCAGATGGCTTCACAGGTGAATTCTACCAATCACTCAAAGATGACCTAATACTGATCTTGCTCAAGTTCTTCCAAAAAACTGAACAGTAAAGAATGCTACCAAACTCATTCTATGAAGCTCTCTCCTTAATACCAAAACCAAATAAAGATAATGAAAAAAACAAATTACAGACCAAAATCTCTAATGAATATAGATTCAAAAACCCTCACCAAAATAGTTGCAAACAAAATCCAAAAGTACATTAAAAGAATTATATACCATGATGAAATGGGTTTTATCCGAGGTGTGCAAGAGTGGTTTAGCACAAGAAAATCATTCTAAATAGAAGGGACAGATGACCCATGTTTAGGGAAGTCATAATTGAGTGCAACACTGTCACTCTCAGGAGCACAAACTCCAAAGTAGGGGCCACTGGCAATGCACCAAACTCCAGATCTATCTGCTCTGATCATAGGACCTGGGAGTCTCCAGAGCTCTTAGAAGCACCACTATTTGGGGTAGTTTCCACTTTGGTAGTCTATGAAATCCTACTGAAATGTGCATAAGCTTTACTTCTGGGATGAACTCTCGACTCTCTTTGAAGACTTTTAGCCATATAAACTCATTTGTCTTTATTTTTCCCCCCTTTTATTTGAAGCCTTTATCCAGTTGCTTTACTAGTTGGTGCTTAGTAGTAATCGCTTGGTGCCAGGCGCTTATCCCCGGAAGTCATGTCCCATCCTGGGGTGGGGTTGGTGGTGGGTAATGCATTTATATGCTGAGTTTGGCTTAGAGAGAGGCCACATTTGAACAACAAGGAGGCTCTCAGGAGTCAACTTTTAGGCACCACACAACACTAGGCTAAGTCTCAATTTCAACAGCAAAGGCTCATAAGCACTCTGAAAATTAGTAACAGAAGGAAGCTTTCTCAATATGGTAAAGTGCATATATGAAATACCTACAGCTAGCATTATACTCATTGGTGAAAGACTGAAAGCTTTCCTGCTGTGATCAGGAACAAGACAAAGATGACCACAGTTCACAATTATTATTCCATATTTTGCTAGAAGCTCTATCTAGAGCAAATAGGTGAGAGAAAGAAATAAAAGGCATCCAAACAGGAAAGGAAGAAGTAAAACTGTCGCTATTCACAGATGATATGATCCTATATCTAGAAAATACTGAAAAATCGACAACAAAGCTTACAGAATTAATAAATGAGTTCAGCAAAGTGGCGGAATACAAGATTAATAAAAAAAATCAGTTGTATTTCTATATACCATTGATGTGCAATCTGATGAGAAAATCAGAAAAAAAAATCCATTTATAATAGTGACTAAAACAATCAAATATTTAAGAATGAACTTAACCAGGGACAAAAGTTCCTGTATTCAGAAAACTAAAAAACTTTACTAAAAGAAACCAAGGAAGAGTTAAATAAATGGAAGGACTTTACATGTTCATGGATTGGAAGACTAAATATCATCAAGATTTTAATTCTACCCAAACAGATATATAGATTCAATGCAATGCCAATAAAAATTACATCAGCTTTTTTTGCAGAAATGGAAAAGCAAATAATCAAATTTGTTTGGAATTATAAGGGGCCATGAATAACCAAAAATGTTTTTAAAAAGAACAATGTTGTAGGACTCTCTCTTCCTGACTTTACTTAGCTACAGTGGTAAAAACAGCATGGTACTGGCAAAAAAACAGACAGATTGACAAATGGAACTCAATCAAATTGCTTTTATAAGACTACTTTTCTTTGAAATTGAGCAAATATATTTTAACAATACAAGATGTTAATATCAGACAAGAAAACACATGCTAAATGAAAGAAACCAGACACAAAGTACTACATATTGTTTTATTCCATTTATATAAAACATAAATATAAATCAATTTATAAAGATGAAGTTAGATTAGTGGTCATGTAAGACTTCGGAAGGACTGCAAAGTGGTGTGGAGTTTTTCTTTTTGGAGAAATGAAATTGTTCTAAAATTTTTTGTGGTAATGAATGTACAACATTATGATTATACTTAAAGTCATTGATTATATACTTTGGGTAGATCATATGTTATGTGAATATATCTCAATAAAAATACTCAATAAACAAGTAAATAATAGCCAAAAATAGCAGCTATGTATAGAAGGGGGAAGCATAGAGAGATCAAGGGGTAAATAATTTTCTTGTATGTTTATTTTTGTTTAATATTATTATTGAAATAATGAAAATGTTCTAATGATGTTTGAGGTGATGAATCCAAATCTATGTGATTATACCAAATACCTTTCATTGTACGCTTTGGATGAATTGTATGCTTTACTAATATGTGTCAGTAAAATTGATTTCTTAAAAAGAAAGAAATACTTGATGGATATCCTAGGGAAAATGTATAAACAAAATTGTTAAAAACAAAGTGCGCCGAATAGTGTATTTGCAGTGATGAGTTACCAGCTACCCTGTTTATACAAACCTGATGCAACGAAAAGTCATTTTCAAAACTGACTCAACAGTTATTGCTCATGTGGTATATACAAACATGTATTTATGTATGAGGTAAAACCATTAAATGAATATTTTGATAATAATTTTACTTTTCTTTTGTACAAAGCACTAGAGAATACACAGATATATTTTGTGGACCAATCATTGATATATACATGTATATAAAATAAATATGTATTAGGAATATATATAGGTATAACAGAGAGCAATTCATATGAACCAAGCACAAGGATTGAAAATTCACCTGTTTTTTAATAAAATAAATTAAAAAAAAATAGACAATCATTGTTTTGAATATTACTCCTATTTTTGTAAACTGGAATTTAAAGGGCAGTATTTTTTCTCTACAACAGCCATGTAGATTTTAACACTGACCATTTGCACATGCAGTTATGCCCTGTTCTAGGGAGAGTGTGAGATGATTTGGGAAACTTCCTGAAGGCGATTCTTTCTGTGATGAGTCACAGGGGCAGGCTGCTTCAATCCCAGTCTAACTCAACAGGGAGTTATCTGCCTTGATGGGAGGCAGTTCCAATACTTCTGCTTCCTTTGATTCAACATTTATGAGTATTTGTCTCAGCTTGGAGGGACATTCTCCTGATAAAACAACAGTTCCATCCAAATTATGCTGCTCCCCAGAATTCATGCCATTCCATGAGGAAAGAGTTGGGGAATCATACGCAGAAGGGAGGCTTCTGTCCCCATCCCCCATTCTGTACTTCCGGATTCATCAGAGAATTTAATTTTCTAAGGTTAGGGCAATTGGAACAATGTGAAGGAAATACAGGTACACAGAAAGAAGTTATAGGAGTAGGACTTGGGAGGAGGTCCGGTTTGGAGCTGCCCGAGATCTGGGAAGCTGGGAGCAAACCAAGGGGCATTGAAGGTCCACTTCCAAACAGGCTTTGGGCACTGGGTATTGGAAATGGATGCAAAGTACAATGTGTTTCTCTCCAGTGCTGTCAATGTTTCCCATCTTCTGAAATGGCCAGGGTCCTCCCCTAAGAACCCTGCTCCATAGGAGACACCCTTTTCCCTTGTGATTTTCTGGAGACTCTTCCTTCCCATGCCCTACTCTAAGTAACTTTTACCATTTTTTCATTCACTTCTCTTAAATTTCTGAATGCTTCTCACTTTTTTGTTCTGTTTGATGCAAGATCTTATTGTAAAGTTTAGGAACTCTTTGTAGTTAGCACTAAATAATTATGTACAAAATAATTTTTTTGTTTCTTGTTTATTGAGTTCGTAGGTAAAATGCATTTTTTTATATTATGGCTTATTGCTTAGTGAAATTTATTTCATTAAACCAGTATTTGTCATATTAGCATGTGTGGTTTTACCATCTGATAAATCATTTGAACCTCATTTTCATATGTTTGAGTACTATCTTATATTTATATTTGTGGTCAAGAGTGAAGTAAGCAAGCTCCAACAAACCCTAAGAACTTACTTTATATCCTTTCTTGGCTAAAGAAAGTGTTCCTCTCTGTTTCCTGTCAACTTATTGAACATGGTAATCACTATAAACATAAGAACCTTCTCCCAGCAACCAGATAAAGCAACAACAGACAAACCAGTCAGGCAATTTCCCAAATTTCTGGCACCATTTTTATTTATGGAAAAAAAAAAAGAAAAGATTAAAAGTTTGTAAAGTTTAAAGGACCTTGACTTCTCCTTTACAGATTTCATCAGTAAGAAGTCACAAATCTAAGAAAACAGAATTGGATTTGCATTCCGAGTAAGGATGGTTGCTGCCAGGAGGTAACATCGCAAACAGAGATTCCTATGTGTTGGATCAATCTTTCTTTAATTCTGTAGTCTCCTCAGGCAATGTGACATGGGAAATAGTTTGCAGATTTAGTGCCTTTCTTGCCTTTTAAATCGCTATGAATCACAGATGGCTATTTAGTGTCCTAAAAATGCTACAACACAGCAGCTTATATTTTAGTCTTAACTATTTATTTCTTGGATTATGGGCAGAGTTTTCAGTATTTGTGTCAGCTGTTAGTGGTGAAATAGGTCTATAGTTAACTTTTATTTATGAAGTCTAATTTAGTTTTCCCATGGCTAGTTGCAAGCTTTTTACAGTGATCACCCAGTTCAATCTTTGTATACTTTTTGGAAATGCCAAGAACCTTAATAAATTGAAGGAGATTTTGGTATAGTGATAATTTAGGTAGATGTTAGTCTTTACACCCTTATTTTGTGTTATAAATGTATTATACAAGCCAATGACTCCTTTGTGGGCTGCTGCCGTTGCCCTCTACAGTCCTCTGTGGAGAGAAGTTGGTGAGTTGGGAGAGCACCATCATCACCAGTGTTTGCAAGGCCCTCTTCATCTGGTAATATATTTACTTTGCAAGAGATGGAGTAACTCCAAATGCAAAAACAGGCTATGAGAGCTAAGAAAGAAACAGAAACTTGCCAAAGAGAGAGCTGGGATTTCCAAGTTACCTCATTTTAAAGATACTGAAGCTGTTCAGAAAATCTTTCTTGAGGAAATACAGCTTGGTGAAGAGTTACTAGTCCTAGGTGAATATGAGAAGGGTGTGGACCATATGACAAATGTAACTGCTGTGTGTGGACAGCCAGAGCAATTTTTGCAAGTTTTGCAGCAAACTTTTCTACCACCAGTGTTCAGGTGCTCTGACTAAGCTCCCAATAATCCCTGGGAGAATTTTAAGTGCTCAGATCTTGGCTGAAGATGATGTGGAATGAAAACAAATGTCTGCATAATAAAATCTCACTTTAAAATATTAAAAAAACTCTTAAATGAGAAGATGAACAGCTCTGGGAGAATAAGGGCAAATATGATTGATATAGACTGTGTACCATAATGACATCTACTAAAGTTAATTTTCACATTGTGTAGATCCATTTGTTTGTTTTATTTATTTTTCTCAGGGAAAAGTGTATTTTGATGAGGGCTTTTCATTTCATAAACTGTGAGTTACTGAAAATTGAAATATCATGGATTTTTTTCTTCCTGAAATGTGCAACTAAAATACACATACATGTAACAAAACTTAAGTTAAAACACCCAGTAATAGAGGAGATCAGTGATGCTCATTCAGGTAATGATATGAAGAGGAAGAATAAAGAAGAAATTAATATTATTAAACACTCACAATATAATATTATCTCACATATACTAGATAGACAAGCCAGGATTTCTGAATAAGGCCCAATCACATTTCAGGTGCAGGTTATTTCCTTTTGATAACTGAGGTCATGGCAGGAATCACTTGATTTTATAACTAGAGCATCCCTGTACACTTTATTTGAAACAGGGGATGCTGATGGCATTTGGGAAAGTCCCCGGGAACACAGCCATTGGCACAGATAATAGCCAGTACCCAGGGGTAGATTGAAAAGGATAATTGACTCTGGATGGTGAGGGAATACAACCGAATTAAAATCTTTCCACCAACAAAACTTTTGTAATTAATGAATATAAGTGTTTTGTATCTAGACAATAATTGAATATTAATGGGAGAGCAATTTAAAAAGAAAACTGATTGCTGTTCTCCTAATAAATTGAAGGTTCACCAGGTAAAATTCTTGTTGATCCCAGAGAACAAGGGAGAGATCCAGAGCCTGGGATCAGCCCTTGCCCAGGATGGCAGGCAGGACTGCTCAGCCTCAGGAATTTCCTCTGGGGAGTGGAGTGATTTTTAAGTCAGGCCAAACCCAAAGAATATAAAATGAATTAAATGGCAAAACAGCCCTTCTGTAATTGTCCAAATGTTAGTATAAGGTGATTGAAGGCCATTAACCAGCTTGTGACCAATGCCCAGCACAGCAGCCTGGGAGTCCTGTGAACACCTCATGGGTTCCTTCTCTACTGATTCATATTCTTCATCTGTTAATAAGTTAACAACCAGTCCACCCTCATGTGCCCCTAGAGTGTGTGACCCAAACACATTTGGACTAGTACCTGCCTCATGGTGTGTATTAAGAAAGGACACAATATCTGCTACATAGTTCTCACAATAGTTTGAATGACTCACTCAGATTCTGTCAGGGAAGCAGAAACTCTCCATGATTTTTAGAAGGGCTACCTCCCTTTTTAACACTTATTTCTAGTTTAATGCGACTGCATTCTGAAAACAAACTCTTTGTGATATTCAACTCTTCAACTTACACTTGAACAGGATGTATATTCTGCGTATTTGGTAGTGATAATCTATACCTGTTAATTAAGACAAGTTAGTCAATTGTACTGTCTAAGACTTTTATATGTGGATTTTTGCTCATATCTTATATACTAACAATTATATTTACAACTGCAGCTATAACTTTCGGTTTTAAAAATATATGTTTTGTATTATGACTCATTATGCCTTATGTATTTTAAAACTGTTTTAGTAGGTACACACAAATTTAGAATTTTCATGTCTTCCTCTTGAATCTACCACCTTATCATGGTGTAAAATCACTTTTAATATTGAGCTGTATATCCTGTCTCAGTTCTAAAGTATATTAGAACAATCCGTCATGCAACTACAAAGGCTGTCCTTTTTTCCTATTATTTTTTTATTATATGTCTTTTTTCCTATCATGCTTTAAATTTTATTTTCAAAATATATTTTCCTTTCATTTTAAATATGTTTCAAAATTTTTAAAAAGAGGTCTGAGCTTTATTAAAGCAAGAAATAGGCAAGAAAGAGGACAATAGGGATCATTTCTTTCATGCTGTTGGAAAGGTTACTTCTCAGGCTTTGCTTCTCATTTTGTTTTAATCTCCTTTAGACAAACTTTAAAATTTGCATGAACAAGGTCAGATTTTTAGCATGATGTACATTACCAAAATATATACTATCTTCACTACTAAAACAAAAGAATTGGCTTTTTTTAGGTTTATGCAGTCCTGAGCTTCTCCATAAAAACCTCATTCCAAGCTAAGCTGGAATCCTTCTGTGGCAGAGGACATCTTCAATCCTGGGGCAATAATCAAGTTACTGGAACTTTGAATACATGGGTTTCATGAGTCCTGCACCTTTCCCTAAGCTTTTAGGTTGACTTTGTATTTTTGTCCACTATGACAATATTTAAGTTTTCATTGGTATCTGTAGTTTCTTTCCTTTTATATAAATACTATTTCTTGTTGAGTTTCTCTGTTATATCAAGATTTTTGTCTATTTGTACCATCGGTTTTTGTCCTTATTTTACTTCTATTGGATTGATGAAATTTATCTTCATCTTTGCTATTTTTTCTCCAGTAGTTTTACAATTATACACTCTTATATTTCACACTTTTACTTACTAGATATTTTAGTATTAATCTCCAACTTATTATTCTCTACCCTAAATTAATATTTTAATAACTTCATGACCCCATATAGGTGTTCTTCCTTGTTCTCTTCATTTCTTGCTGCATTAATGATTACTTTTGAGTCAATTTCCATTCAGCCCGAATAAGTTCTGTTAACATTTCTTGTTTTGTGTGTGGGGCAAATTGCATTGACTTTTTTTTCTATTGTTTTCCTCAATATGACTTTATTTGTACCCATGACTTTATTTGTACATCTGAGAGTATTTGTACTCTCAGATGTAACTATTATTGTCATTTCTATCATTTATTCATATGAATATGCTTGAACTATACACAAATAAAATCATGTAGTATTTTCTTTTTTTAACTCAATGCTTTTGCTCACTATATGTCTATCTAATTTTCCTATATGTTGTATCAGTGTTTTATTTCATTTTTTTTCAGTTTCACCTGCCAGTAATCAATTTGATGAATGATCCACATTTTATTTATCCATTCTACTGATAATGGACATTTTGGTTGTTACCAGAATTTTGTTCTTAGAAACAATATCTATCCTATGAAGAATGTTGTGTTTGTAATTTGGTGGACCTAAGCACAAATTTCTTTTGAGTATATGGAAGACAAGTTGTTGTATCACAAAGTCAAGGTATGTTTTACCATAGTTGGAAAGGACAAACTCTTTTCCAAAATGGTTCTACTATTGTATATACACACCAGCAATGTATGGGAATTTTATCTGTTCCACATATAGGTCAAAACTTTAACTCAGATTCCTGAAAGCTTTAGCAAATATAAAGTGTCTGAAGTTATATTACATTGTTTTTGATATTCTTTTCCAAGGTAGGTATCATTTATCATATTTTTATTGAAAAATTATGGGTTGTCTATTGTGAAATTCCCCTCAAAACATTTGTCAATTTTATTGTAAAGTGTGTCACAGGAGTTGTTCATATATTGGACATGCTATCATTGTCAGATATAGTATTATGAATGACTTCTAAACCAGTTTGTTGATGAATTCAGGATTTTAATGAAGTCTTATTTTAATTTGTTTTTCTTTTAAGGTTAGTGTCTTTAGAATTATGATAAAGAAATTATACCTAGGTCCATTCAGGAAGAAACATTAATGGATAGTTACTATAATGAACATTATTTGTTATTTATAAATAAATAGTATTTTATTCACTTTCTATATGTTATTTGTAGTACATACAAACTTATTTTTTTTCCCTTGGATTCTTCACAAAACATCTGGAGAGAGGATGAATGAAAAAACAGAGAGCTTGAAAAATATGATAAAAGAACTAGATATAACAGATATCTATAGAGCATTGCACCCCAAAATAGCAGGATAAATATTCTTTTCAAGTGTTCATGGATCTTTCTCCAAGATAAACCATATGTTGGGTCATAAGACAAGTCTCAAATAAATTTAAAAAGATTAAAACTATATAAAACACTTTCTCTGATTATACTAGAATGAATCTGGAAATCATTAATGGACAGAAAAAGAAAATACATAAATATACAGAGATTAAACAACAAACTCTTAAATGATCAGTGGGTCAAAGAAGAAATTCTAAGAGAATTCAGCAAATATCTTGAGACAAATGAAAATGAGAACACAGCATATCAAAATGTATGGGCCACCACAAAAGCAGTGCTGAGAGAGAAATTTATAGCCCTATGTGCTTACACTAAAAAGAAGAAAGAGCTAAAAGTGAAGATTCACCTGTACACCTGTAGAAACTTGTAAGAGAACCGCAAACTTATTCCAAACCAAGCCAAAGGAAAGAAATAGTAAAGGAAAGAGCATAAATAAAGGAAATTGATAACATTAAAACAATAGAGAGAATCAACAAAATCAAAAGTTGGTTCTTTGAGAAGACCAAAAAAATTGACAAACTCTTAGCTAGACTGACAAAGAAAAAAAGAGAGAAGAAACAAAATCTGAAGTGAGAGGGGCACAGTATCAATGACCCTGCAGGAATAAAGGAAATCATAAGAGGATACCATAAACAACTGTATGCCAAAAAATCTAGACAATGTAGATAAGATGGACAAATTCCTAGAAACACACAAATCACCTACACAGTCCCTAGATTAAACAGAAGGCTTTAGCAAAACAATCACAAGAGGAGAGATTGGAACAGTCATGAAAAACCTCCCAAAGATGAAACACAGGGAAAAGATGGCTTCACACATGAATTCTACCAATCAATCAAAGATGATGTAAAACCAATCTTGCGCTAGCTTTTCCAAAAAATTGAACAAGAATTCTACCAAACTCATTCAATCAAGCCATTATCACCCTAAAACCAAAACCAGATAAAGACACTATGAAAAAAGAAAACTATAGATCAATGTATCTAATGAATATAGATGCAAAAATCTTCAAAAAATACTTGCAAACCAAATCCAAATGCTCATTAAAAGAATTATACACCACGATCAAGTGAGTTTTATCCCAAGTAAGAAAGGATGGCTCAACAAAAGAAAATCAATTATTCAATAAACAACATTGATAAATTGAAGAAGAAAATTCACATGATATTCTCAATTGAGGCAGAAAGTTTTTGACAATATATAACATCCTTTCTTGATAAAAACAAATGAAAAGATTGGAATAGAAGGAAACTTTCTCAATTAGGTAAAATGTGTATATGAAAAACTTAAAGCTAGCATTTGTACATAGTGGTGAAAGACTGAAAGGTTTCCTGCTGAGTTCAAGAACAAAACAAGGATACTTACTGTCACGATTAGTATTCAATATTGTGCTAGAAGTTCTAGCTAGAGAAATAAGGTCAGATAAAGAAATAAAAGACACCAGAATAGCAAAGGAAGAAGTAAAACTTTATTCCCTGATGATATGATCTTATACTTAGAAAATCCTGAAAAATACAAAGCAAAGCTACTAGAATTATGTTGGAGGGATACAATATACACAAAAATCAATAGCATTTCTATAGAATACTGATGTGCAATCTGAGAAGGAAATCAGCAAAAAAATAAATTCATATATAATAGTGACTAAAAGAATCAAATATTTAGAAATAAGCTTAATTGAGGACATAAAGGACCTGTATTCAGAAAACTACAAGACATTGCTAAAAGAAACTGAAAAAGACTTAAAGAATGGAAGGATATTCTGTGTTCATGGATTGGAAGACTGAATATTGTTAAGATGTCAATTCTAACCAAACTGAGTTGCAGATTCAACACAATCCTAATAAAAATCTCAACAGACTTTTCTTGCAGAAACTTAAAAGCTAATGATCAAATTTATTTGGAAAGGTAGGGGACCATGAATAGCCAAAAATATCTTTTTACATGTGTATTTTGAGGTTTCATTGTATCCATTTTAAAAGCAAAAAATGAATTTATCTGTTTTAGGGAACAATAGATTCCTAGAAGAGATATTTCCCTACACCTATTCTCTTTTTCTGAAATTTTTATAGTTTAATTTTATATTCTGTCTTTATTTGTGTATACTAACGTGTATTTAGAGTTATCAGAACAAGTACATCAAAACAATTTCATAGAAAGCTTTTTAATAAGACCCTATAAAATTATTTACTAATGTAATAATAATTGATGTGTATTATATATTTATAAAGATGTCAAAGATCTCTTGAAAATTAATGAAATAGTGGTAGAAAAATAAGGTAAGTGCATAGAAAAGATATTTGTAACTTCATATTCATTTTCTTTTTATTTTATGTTAGTAAAAAGAAAGATTGTGAAACTTCATATCGGGAACTGCTAATGCCCCTATGTGGGCCAGACCTGTGCATAAATGAATAAAGTTGGCTGAGAGTACGATGGTATAGAGATTGTGTCTGGGGGGAGAGAATGTTAAACTACAGCTTCCAACTCCCATCTAAATGGGTGAGCTACATTAATTTTTTCCAGTGAGATAAGAGCACAGTGTGGCAAATCTTCCTATGTTTCCAAAGAATCTACAAGTCCACCTTCTATGTGAAGTCTTCTAATTTTTAAATTCTGTCACCAAATTAAAACCATTGGAAATGAAATGTGCCAACACTTTATGACTTCTGCTTTATGCTTTAAAAACTTAAGCATGAAAATACAAGGTAGATAATATTATAGATACATTTGATAATGAAAAAGAGTATGTTCCTATCACATCTAGACAGAGAACCTCTCCATTTTGACTTTTTTAAAAGTCTAAAGGTTGATCTTAGGAATTTTAATTTGTGTTAAAAAGTTAATATCAGTTTTTATTTTCATGAAGAGTCTAAATTGTTCTGGTAGTTATTTCCTCTAAGCCAGGTGACACCATCAAATTCAGATTAAAGAATAAGCTTTGATAAAATACAGTGGTTATTTATTTATAGTCCTTGCATATATATTTCATTTACTCTGTTTATGGTGTCTTAAATCTGACATGTATTGTTTACTCACAGAATATTATTTAGAATCTTATTAGGCTAACAGTTTTTGTACTTTCAATGGTATAAGTTGAGCTCTCCCAGGTCACTGTTGGCAAAGAATTGAGAATTGTTTTGATACCTTCGCATTTTTTATATTTGAAATTCAATTCTATTTTTGAGGCTAATGTTTTGATGAGCCAGTCTCCAAGAGGAGAATGCCTTAGGACTCTTAGAGATGAATGCTTAAAAAAGCAATGGCTACTTTTATTATTATTGTTTTTTAGGCAGAACCAGGGATTGAACCCAAAATTCCATACATGGGAAGCAGGCACTCCATCACTGAGCTACTTCTGCTCCCCCTGTGGCTACTTTTACATTTTTAATATATTGGTTGAATAGGGGTTCATTGTTTAATTTATGTTGTGCTTATTTATAAGAAATTAAGGTTAGCTGTAAAATCTGTTGAGTCTCTTAACTAAAATACACAATTGATAGAATGCTATTGGCTTAACTGTGTTTTTTATTCTTTTAGCTCCTGTTAAATAAAATAAAGAAATTACCTACAAAGGTATTATGGGAACAATCCCCATTTCTGAGATGTGACAAGGATTTTCTAAAGAGTTAAAAAGAAAACTGGAGGCTGTCTTAAAAAGTGAAATATACCCAGCAAAAGTTGCAGTTTAAACAGCAATGAAGTATTAGCTGGTTTCTGTCCAGTAGAAATAACCTGTCAGAAACAGATAAGTATGCAATAATAACCAATCTATGATCATTTATTGTATTGTAGACCCTCCTTTGTAATACAGAACTTAAATGTCAACTAAGTATTGTAAATACCCTTATGAAAATCCTCTAATTGCCTTTATAAGCCAATATAACTTAATAGCCACTAAGGTTCTCAAACGTATTTTCTTTCAATAAATCTATTGTGTGGATTATTGATTATTATTCTTTTGACACTCCTTTAAGCAGCAGGAGAAAACTTGAAAAACAGATGACTCTATATATTCCATAAATGTTGGCAGTTTCACTTCTTTGGCTTACAGTAGTCAAAAAGGATTGCTATACTGAACCAATCCTAGTTAGAAATTCCATCTCTTGGAGTTCTTCCTGGAAAACATGGTAATTATTCTTTCTACTTAGCTTAATCAGTATGATAGATGCCATCAATACATTGATCTCAAACATCTGAATTATAGGGTAACCATAATTGTATGTGGGGACCATATGCCTTTTCAAAAAGTTGGAAGACAACCCCAGCAGTTCCTTTGCCAAGCATTGAATCTGGCTCACTTTTTAGGCATGACAACTACATGACCAGTCTCTAGCATCCCTGCATATAGATGCCAACCAGCCCAGTGGACATGTCTTGAGGAATCCAGTTCACCCTAATTTGTAGTTCGTTGAATATGTTTTAACGAAGAGGGTTGCAAATGGAAGAATTTTGAATAAAATCATCTATCATCTTCTGAAGAGTCCAAGGATTTAGTCAATTGGACACTTTTAGGGACAACACAAGCAGAAACCAAGTTAGGGTGAGCCAGAGTTTTATGATTTATCTCATCTTTCTGTTCTTTTGTTATTAGACCAAACAACCAGGAAAAAAATGGGAGGTGACTCTGTAGACAGATGTTTATGCATGTGTTTCCATAGAGCAAAAGACTTAACCAGGATATACTGTACCCACATCACAGTTTACCTGTGTACCAGTCTAAAAAAAAAAATGGCTACTATTTATATAAAAAGTACTGTGTGAGTGTGTATATATATGGTCAGAAGTGGGTGGGGACATTGCAATGCTTTTTATATATTTAAAATGTAATGAGTATTAACTTTTAAAATTAATCATAGAAACAAATAAGTTTGTGATAATTCATATATAGATCCAGATTTTCTGACTGCTCTTGGCAACCCAGATGCTGTGGTAGAACTGGAAACATGTCTAACTGGCATTTGTGAACTGATGCCAAATATAGAGTTTAAGAAATGTTTCCTGATGAGGTAATGCATGGACTAAGTATGGCTCAGATTAGTTGCCCAAGTAAGGAAATGGCAAGCTATGGGAAAGCATGATATGCACCATGATTGGCTTGTATGAAATGTAGGGTGCAAGTTGGTAAGTGGTAAGGAGGATGGAGTGTGCAACTGGGGTGCCCTGATCACAAGAATTTCTGTGTGTTATGAAGAAGAGCCTGTGTTTAATTTTGGAAAAAAATGTGGTGGTGGGGAGAGGCCCTTTGTGTAGTGAAGAATTATTCTTACCCATAATGTGATTTATGATGGCGGCTTGTACCAAGACACTAAAATGTCCGCCTCTGGAAGGGTTTACACACTAAAGGTATCAGCCCAACTTCCAAGAGAACCTGGAGACCAAAGGGCAGGCAGCAGTGTGTTATTAAGCAATTAGGACTACAAAGACTCAGGCACACTTCCCTGTTTGGCAATATTCCATGAGTATTCTCACACTTCTGTTCTGGGAAAGGACTCCTTGTGGATCACACATAAGAAGTTCCACATTTATTACTTCATGGGTTTATGCCTTATCCACTTCTTCTATTGGATCATTTAATCTGTATCTTTCCCTGTTATAAAACATAAACATGTATATAACCTGTTGCAGTGAGTTCTTTGTCTCCTTCTAGTGAATTATCACACCAGAGGGTGGTTTTGGGAACTCCCCTGTGTTAAATTGAATAATTTCCCTCACAAAGACAAGTTCAAGTCCAAACCACCATTTCTGTGCATGCACAGTCATTTGGCTATAGGGTCTGTGACATTCTTATTAGTTCAGGTGAGGTCACACTGAATCACGGTGAAACTTACCCGAATATGGCTGGAGACTTTACTAGCACTTATAATCCACAGTTAGTGGCAATGCTTCAATATGTGTTCGTCAATTGTAACAAGTGTACCACACTAATGAAGGATGTTGCTAATGTGGGGAAGTGTGGGAGGGGGAAGGGCTGGGGTATATGGGAGTCTCATATTTTTTTATGTAACATTTACATAATCTAAAGTTTCTTTAAAATAAATAAATACACAACTAATCAATAAATAATCAATAAATATGTAAATGTTTAAAATGAACACTACAGAATTTTACATCCGATTGTGGCTAAAAGGCAAAAGTTTATGTTGTATATATGGTACTAAAATAAAAACATTAAACAAGTTAAAAAAAAAAAGGCACAGTAGTAATAGAAGGTAGAGGAGGAAACAAAAGAAAAACTTTTCTACGTGGTGGAGGAAGGGATTGATTGGTTGCAAGCTACCACCTCCAGAACACACAGGCTACGGGGAAGGTATGGCCAGACTTTACCTTGATTTTGGACTTTTAGTTTCCAAACCTGTGAGAAAATAAAATCCTGTCATTTAAGCCAACTAGCCTGTGGCATTTTGGCTTAGGAGACTAGACCACCTAAGACAATCATGAGCTTGGATTGGTGTCAGAAATGAGGGAAGTCCCGGTGGGCACCATTCCTATAAGTTTTCCTCTTGTCATAACACTTACAGTGTTAAAGGATGTTAAAGCTAACCATCATCAGATTACATTTTGGAAAGATTATTTTGGCAGAGGAATAGAGGAAGCATTGCAGGTATAATGGTGACATTTTGTTTGTAGTAATTCAGGCAAGAATGGTGAGGACTCGAACTGGGACAATGCCAGAGACATTAATGAAGCAGAACCAAGGGATAGGTAATCAATTCACAGGTGAAAGACAGCAGAAAAGGGCAAGAAGACTCCCCAGTTTCTGCAACTAAGCCTGTGGTAAGTGCCTGTGGTAAGATGCTTTAGATTAAAGGAATAATTAAGGTATCCAGGATATCTGTGATGTTTCTGACTGGAGACTGCAAAAATGTTGAAAGATTGCATTTAATACAGAAATTCTGAAAGATATCCAGAAGTACAAGGTAAATTCCTCATATAAAGTCTACTCCTGGTAATTACTCCATCTTCCCCATCCCAGGCACCAAGGGTGTTTCAGTGATTTACCAGCCTATTAGTCAGCCAAAGGGGTGCTAATGCAAATTACCAGAACTCTGTTGCCTTTTATAAGGGTATTTATTTGGGGTAGAAGATTACAGTTACCAGGCCCTAAAGTGCCCAACTCAATGTACCATAAGAGGTACTTTCTCACCCAAAGTCTGTTGACACATGCTGACACAAGATGACAGCAATGTCTGCAAGGGTTCAGCCTTCCTCTTTCATCTTAAGGCTCCATGGTCACAGCTTCTTCAGAGCTCAGCTATAGGCTGGCATAAGGCTCTTCTCTCTCAGCAGAGCTTGTTTCTTTCTGGGCTTAGCTGTGTTCTGTCCACAAGGTCAGCTATAAACTCTCAGGCTCATCTCTTTACCCAGGATCATGTCTATAGAATACTCTCTCTTCCTGTGTATCTTCTTCTGTGTGTCCACTTCCCTGTGAGAGTCTGATTTATCAGCCCACCAAGAGGGCAGGGATTCAATGCTGAGTCACACTCAAATGACATTGTTGAATCAAAGTTCTAATCTTAACATACTTTAATCAAAGGCATCTCAGCTGAATCTAATATGATGAAGGGGTATCATGCCCAGAGGAACAGGCCAGTTTACAAACATAATCAAATTATATCCTTTTTGGAATTCATAAATGTTATCAAACTGCCACAACCAGAGAAAATTCCCTCTCTGTAGAACACAGCATGGGGCAAGTAGAATTGCAGGCACAGAAAAGTAATCCTTGTGGCTTAAAAGACAAAGAAGAGCCAACTGAAGTCATTGAAATCATATTCCTTTAGGGAATGGATTTCCTTGGATTTGTTTTTATCCTCTACAGTTTAATTTGTTTTCCCAAGCAGCCAGTAGCTTGCTGTTCCTTGGAGGACTACCTTGTGTATCAAGTCTTAAATAGCAACCCTGGCATGTCAACAAATGAGGCAGCCCTGGCAATACTGCTGTTCAAAGGGAGAGACAGGTTGCCTTTCCCTCCTGTGCTTCTTAGGTTGGAGGCAGGAAGTGAATGAACCAACCTGGAGCTTTGGTTATTCTTTCTTTCTTAGAGATTCACTATAGCAGTTTTGGGTCTTTCTCAAGGTTGTTTATTTGAAGGTAGGAAGTAAACTTAGACTGCCTCTGTGCCTGCTACAATAGTTTGGCAACATCTTCTATTTGAATGTAAGTTGAAAATATTTTCCTTTTAAAGATAGATACACAGCCATCAATTTATTGATACTTTTGCCATAGACTTAATCCATGATATAAGAAATATTTAAGTAATATCTAACCCATTATTGCTAATACTTAGCTAGCAGTTATTGAATATTTATGTACCAAACACCCAGCACACTTAAATCATCTCATAAACCCAGATAGGTAAGTACAGTTATTTTCAATTTACTGATAAGGGAATAAAGGCTTAGATACTAACTTACCCAAGGACATAAAGCTAGTAAATGGCAGAGCCAGGATTATAATTCAGAGAGTTTAAGCTCTATGCTACATTGCTTTCAGGGTTTAAGAAACCCTTTCTCTAGTGACTGATATAGGGTATCTCCAAATTTAGTTTAGTGTCTAAACTTTATATTTAATAAAACTGAGTATTCAGTGAGAATGCCTTTATGATGATGAAGGTCATATTGAAGGCAGGGATGAGAGGGTGGCATGATGTAAGCAGAGGAGGAGTAATCATCTGTATTAGTTGGAGTTCTATAGGAAAACAGAATCAACATTAGATATCTGTAAATAGTATGAGATTTTATGAGTATTTCACGTCACTGTGGGGATGCACAAGTCCAGGTTCCACAGAAAGGCTGCAAACCTTTATGAGTTTCTGGGACACATTGCTTGTCCAAAGATGAGCTGGGAAATTCTATCTGAATGCTAAAACCACTTCCCCTTTTAAGGCATTCAAATGATTAGATCAACCATCAATCATTGCTGATGGCAATCTCTCTGGTTGATGTAGATGTAATCAGCCTTCTATGCAGTAAACTCACTGATGACTAAAGCCCATAAATGTCCTTGTATTACAGTTAGCCCAGTGCTTCCTTGACCAAACAACTGGGCACATTTACCTGGCTGAGTTGACACATTAGACTAAACATCACATCATCCAAGCTGATATAATACTGAATTATTCAAAACCAACTCATAATTGATGCTAAGTAAAAACGCTATGCAATCATTAAAAGATGTCATTATTGAAGAAGTGAAACCTTAAAAGCAGTCAATCAATGGAATTACCAATACTTAAAGTTTCAAAAATCTAGATTTTTACTATAAAAATCCAAATTTCTATCTTCTCTTAAAACTAAAATCTAACCACACTAAGCTCACAGTAGCAGCTGCCTACTTCAGAAAAGGCATGAGCTCCAGTTTGACTAATACAACCACCATGTCCAGGCCATTTCATTAATTTATATAACCATTGATTTATTTTTTGAAAGGTGTCATTATTTTTATAATACTTCAAGAGTGATGAAAACATTAAAAAAAAGAAAAGAAAAGAAAATCTGCCTTATCCATCTTAAAAATTACAGTTTGAGGATTTCCTCACCCCCACCAGCTAAGTGACTTTGGAAGCTGTCATAAATGTCATAAAACAAAGAAATGGAACAGTTCCTCCAGACATTTGCTTCTCAAATGATGGTCCTTGAATGAGTTGCATGAGCATCATCCAGAAGCTTGTTAGAAATGTAATATCTTAGAAACAATCCAGATGCACTAGATCAGGATTCACATTTTAACAAGTTTTTTGGTGACTCGTGTGTGCACATTATATTTGGAGAAGCACTGGCCAGTCCTTGGTGCCTGGAGGATAAAACAACAATGGTTCTTACTGGAGCAGGAGATGGGGAGGCTGGAATGGGTTCTAGGTGAACTTTCTCCCCATTTTTCCAATGAGTAGCATAGGAATACTGTGAATCTTGAGGCAATTTCATTCTTAAGAGGAGAGTACCAACTTCTCATTGAGAAGAGGGACCCTCTACACTTTGAGGATGTGAGCAGGTGAGGATAATAGCTTAGGACTGATGAGCCAAAGGTGAAATGAATCAGGTCATGGGAGTTAAAAAGATATACCTTCTAAAAAGATGTTGAAATGCTGGGAATATAGCTGTTCTTAGCATACACATAGTTTTCATCTGGTCACCACCTGAAGGCTTCTTCTGATATACTGCAATGCACATCATTGAGATTATCTGGAAGGAGGACCAGGAAGATATCATACTGTATTCCTAGTCATTCTGCACCAGCTCATTTACCACCATTGTCATAGGTCTGATTCTATGGTTACAGTTACCATAGAGATATAACAATGCTTGTTTGAAGTGTATCCCTAAGAAACAAAAGACAACAAAAATGAAACAAAACAAACACCAAAAGCTAACCCACAGCAACAGCAATATGAAGGCACAGAAAATCAACCAGACAGAAATGGAAGGAGATTTCTTCCTTGAAATATGGAACCATTCCTGGTGGATCCACATATCTATGGATTTCCCATAAGCAAAAGGTTCTCAAAATTTGGTGTTCATTAGAATCTCTAAAGCTCTTATTAAAATGGATTGTTGGACTTCACCCTCCTTTCTGATTCACTGGGTCTAGAGTGGGAACCAAAAATTTATGTGTCTAACAAGTTCCCAGGTGATGCTAATGCTACTAGTCCTAGGACCACACTTTGATAATCATTGATATAAGTGACTTGCAAGGTCAGCTTGTACACGGTAGGACTGGTTGAAAGGCAAGAAAGCCAAAGTCTTATTGGCCTGAGAGTTCAAATAAGAAGTTTGTACTGAAGTGTCTGAAAGTTGAGGGAAAAATTCCTTAAAAGAGAGAGGCACATCAGAAGAAGACCCACACTGCACATGTGCCAATGAGACTCTAAGGAGTCAAAGGAGAAAACAATAGCTGAAAGCAAAATGAGAAGAACAAAGATTTCAGCATTTGCTTATCACATGGTAGAGAGATTTTGGAGATGAATGTCTAACCATGTAGACAGGATTCATGAATGTGTTATTTTTTCAAAGGGGTGCTGATGCAAAGTATCAGAAATGAGTTGGATTTTATAAAGGGTATTTATTTTGGTAAAAGCTCACAGTACCAAGGTAGTGTAAAGGCCAACTGAAGGCACCTTAAGAGGTGCTTTCTCACCCAAGTCAGTTGCCACATGCTGAAGCAAGATGGTGGGTGATCTCTGCCTAGTCTCTGCCTTCCCCTCTTAGCCTCCTTTCTCAAGCTCAACTGCTCTGCTTTCTTCCCTATTTCAGCTACAAGGTATCAGGCATATATGGCTCATCACTCCCTGGGGCCTCAGTGACTTGAGCCTCTCCTTTCTGTCACATTGCAGGATAAAAAAATGGAAGAGCTCTCTTTTCTGAGTGTCTTCATTTTTATCAGATCCAGCAAGAGGGCAAAGACTCAACTTGAGTCACAATGCACTGAAGTAGTCCAGTTGAAAAAGGTCTCATGCCCACAGGAGTAGACCAACCTACAAGCATAATCTTTCACTTCAATGAGATTCACAAAATAATTTCAAATTGCCACAGTGAACAGCTCAGGTTTTTCTATTATAACAAAGTAAGGGGTGTGCTGTAATAGCAAAGACTATGTCCCAAACTAAGGCATTCAATCTAAGATCAAGGGTAAAGCTAAAATACCCCTTTCTTACAAAATCAGCAATTTTACTGCATGCATGAAAGAAACTCTCTTCAGTGAAAGATAAAAGAGTCTATTTCCTACAGCTTCTTATTCAAAATATTTTGTATGCAAAAATCACTATATAGTGAAGAAACAGGAAAATGTGTCCAACAAGCAAAAGAAAAACCATTCAGTCTGAATAAATACACAAACAACCCAGAAATCAAAATTAGTAAAGACTTCAAAATATATATGACAACAGTTTATTTATTTATTTTTGTCATATATATGTATATGTCTTTATTTTATACATTATAGATTTGCCATTAGTTAAAGATTAAAATGATGTGAAATACTTTAGGTCATGTCATTTTACAAAATACTAGATGGTTTATAAGGGTGAACATAAACAATGATCATTGGAGTCCTGCTGGGGCTAAAGTGCTTGTCTATGATAGATATTTTACAGATACTTACCTCCCAATTCCTCTGTGTCTGTGAGAATTTAGGAGTTAGGTGCTTTGTTAAGAAATGTAACTAAATGGATGATACACTGGCTACAAAGAGCTATGAATATACAAGATGATGTATGATTTTTTATCAAGGGAACTATTAAAATTATACTAAGGTGGTAATTTAAGATTGTACATTGTATACATAATGTCTTAATAAGGCAAGCATTATTTAAAGCCAAATTAAAAAGCTTTAAGTTTGTCATGTAACTATATGTGTATTTATGTATGTTTTAAAATGGCCATACAAAGTATATTAAACTAGGCACAAAGGGTATAAATAATAAAGAGAAAATAGTCAATAAACCAGAGGAATAGTTGATCTATGAGTATATTTACCGTGTTTTTGTCATATACTTCTAGGAATTTTTTAACAAAAATCCACTAGTGAAAAATCTAGAGTTTCTAACAATTATTGTTACTTGCTGCTGTGTTTATTTTAAATATTTTTACTCTAAACTAAGGGTTCTAATGAATATAAGGATACAATTGAAGGGATCCTGAACTTGGATGGGAAAATCATGTTTATTTTCATCGATATCTAACTGAAATTTAACATTTTCTTAAATTATGAGAGTAAGCAAAAAAGAAAAAATAAACTTTAATATTGGTGGTGCTTGTGGCTGTTTTCCAACAGAAATCACACATACTTTATAACATATTGAAAGTTATTGCAGAAAGCTTAAAATATCTTTTAGGCTCATGCTATTTTGCAAATATAGTAGTTACCAAACCTGATGTTAGATCAAATGTGATTATAGTCTTCCTAGTTATAGATGCTTCTGGGAGGTAGTTGGTTAACATTGGTAACTCTGTGCCTCATACTTGTCCAGCCACAAAATGGTGCAATCACATATTCTTACAGTGGTGACTCCATAATCTCTATTTAAAATTGCTTGTTTTTAATTTTTTTTTATTTTTAAAATATATTTATCTTATCTCTCCTGGATCAGGAAGTATATATATTTAAGCCCAGGACTTTATAGTAAATCAATGACTCCCACTTATGATCCTCATGATGGAAGCCCCTTGTCACCAACTTCTGCTTGGTTTGGTGACAGTGCTTTGTTAGAAGGCAATCTGGGTGTACTTGTTGTCAGTCAGCCAATTACATCACCAGAAATCTTGGCAAAAATGTTCAAGCCTCAAGTTCTTCTTGATAAAGCAAAAATCAACCAAGGGTGGCTGGATTCATGAAGATCTCTCATGGAACAAGATGTGAAGGAAAATGAGACCTTGTTGCTCTGATTCAAGTATTACAGCTTCTCTGATTTGAATCCAAAATATCATGCAATCTGAATCAATCAGCTTTATGAACAGGCCAAATGGGCTATTCTCCTAGAAGAAATTGAATGCACAGAAGAAGAAATGATGATATTTGTGGCCTTGCAGTATCATATTAATAAGCTGTCAATCATGACATCAGAGAATCATTTGAACAACAGTGATAAAGAAGTTGATGAAGTTGATGCTGCCTTTTCAGACCTGGAGATCACTTTGGAAGGGGGCAAAACATCACCAATTTTGGGAGACATCACCTTCCATTCCTGAACTTGCCAACTATATTAAAGTTTTCAAGCCAAAAAAGCTGACTCTAAAAGGTTACAAGCAATATTGGTACACCTTTAAAGATACATCTATTTCTTGCTATAAGAGCAAAGAAGAATCCAGTGGCACACCAGCTCATGAAATGAACCTAAGAGGAGCACTTGCTAACACATCACGCTGATGAAGATAATGGTAGACTAGGAATCAGATGGCCTGGATTCTGCTCTGCTACTAAACAAGGCCTGTGGTTTCGGATAGGTAATATCTCTGGGCCTCATCATCTTACTCTGAGAAATGAGAATGCTGGATAAGATACTAAAAAAATAGGGATTCCACAAAAAATATAGGGATTCCCATATGCTCCACTCCCCACACCTCACACACTCTCCCACATAAACAACATCCTTCATTAGTGTGGCACATTCATTGCAATTGAATCTTGGGGCATTGCCACTGGGCATGGACCAGAGTTCACATTGCACTCTACACTCTCTCCCACACATTTCTGCATGTTATGGGACAATATAAATGGCCTGTATCTGTTGTCGCAATGTCATTCAGGATGCTTCCCAAGTCCCGCCCCCCCCCAAAATAAACCCATATTACAACTGCTTTTTCCTCTCCCTGCCCCTAGATTGTCCAGTGGCCACTGCATCCACATAAATGTTGTCATTTCGTCAATTGCTAAAATCACAATATATCTATAGTAGAATACCAGTAAGTCCACTCTTGCCCATAGTTCATTCCCCAATCCTGAGGAATCTGGGATGATGTCCACTCTAATTGAGAGTGGGCTTCAATCCCATACAGCTGATGGATGTGACTGTCTTGCTTGCAGTTGTGGGTGCTCTCATTTCCTTGGTATGGTGTTTGTCAATCTTTACCTCGTTGTTAGTTGTGCTGGGTGAGTCCAGTGAACTGAAGAGTAGGTGTTACAACTCTACTGAGGCTCCAGGCCCAGTTGGCACATGGACAGCACAAAGATTCCAGTCCCTTGGACATACACATAAAAACTCCAGCACCAAGTGCACATTTAAATAGAAAGGAAAGATGAGCCATATGTAGGGAAGTCCTAACTGAATCCAACCAGTCACTCTCAGGAGCACAAACACCAAAGTAGCACCCACTGGAATGGCACCAAACTCTGGAGCTATTTGCCCTAACCATAGGACCTGGGTGTCTCCAGAGCCCTCAGGAGCCCCAATATTTGGGGTAATATCCACTTTGGCAGTCTTGAGCTCCTGCTAAGATGTGCATAAGCGTTACCTCAGGGATGACAATAAGGGATGACACTTTGACAATCCCTTATGAACATTTGAACATATTTATATACCTTATATGCATGCCCAGGTGAACTTCCTCCCATGTATTCACTGACACCCCCACAACATCAATCCTCACCTGCCCCATGTTGTAACCCTATTTAAAATTTCTATTTACATATACTAGGTGAAGAGATGTGAAATTGTGGAGAGTTTTGGAACTGTAAAAAAAGAACCAAATGAGAACTCCAGAACTCAAAATTATATCTTAAAGGTGATCCAGCTATTTCACACCCTTATTTCCAATCCAACTCTCCACTTCAGACTTAAACATATGTAGAAGGCCTACTTGGTTGTGAGTGATCAGAATCTTAGCACAAGGACTCAAGGAGGCTTAGAGTGAATGCCTGGAAAACAATCATACAAGCAAAGAATAACCAAAAGAGGATGGGAGTAGCTTTTCTAATATAAGACAAAATAGACTTTAAATTCAAAACTATTGTAAGAGACAAAGATGGACACTATATATTAGTAAAAGGGGTAGTCTTTTAAGAAGAAAGACTATCATAAACATTTATGCACCTAACCAGATTGCCTCAAATTACAAGAGGCAAAATCTGGAAAAATTAAGTAGAGAAATAGATGCCCCCTCAATTATAGTGGGGGACTTTAATACACCATTATCACCAATAGACAGAACATCTCCACAGAAAATCAATGAAGAAACAAAAACTCTGAATAATACATTAGAGGATCTGGACCTAATTGACATATACAGAACACTACCCCTAAATAGACTGGTATATACATTCTTCTAGAGTGCACATGGATCATTCTCCAAGGTAGACCAAATGCTAGGCCACAGAAAAATTCTCATGGAATTAAGAAATATTGAAATTATGTGCAGGAATTTCTCAAACCACAATGGAATGAAGTGGGAAATCAGTAAGGGCCAGAGAACCAGATTAGGCACAAAGATAAGGAAGCTAAACAACACACTCTTAGACAAACACTGAGTCAAGGAGGAAATCTCAAAAGAAATCAGTAATGACCTTGAAAAAAATGAAAATGACAACCCAAAATACAAAACCTATGGGATGTAGCAAAAAATTCACTGAGAGGAAAATTCATAGCCATAAATGAATATATCAAAAAAGAAGAAAGAGCTAAATTTGAAGACCAAACTGTACACCAGGAGGAATTAGCAAAAGACCATCAAGCTAAACCCAAAGGAAGTAGAAAGAAGGAAATAACAAAAATAAAGCAGAACTAATTGAAATAGAAAATAAGAAAACACTAGAAAAATAAACAAAACCCAAAGTTGATTCTTTGAGAAGATTAATAAAATTGACAAACCCTTGGCAAAACTAACAAAGAAAACAAGAGAGAAGATGAAAATAAAGAAAATAAGAAATGAGGAAGAAGATATCACCACTGAACCACAGAAATAAAAAGTATCCTAAGAGAATACTTTGAAAAATTATATGCCAACATGGATGATTTAGAGGAAATGGACAATTTCCTAGAAATGCACAAGCAGCCTGCATTGACAAAAGAAGAAATTTATAAACTTAACAGACCAATCACAAGTAGAGAGAGAGAATCAGTCATCAAAAACTGTCCAACTAAGAAGAACCCAGGACCAGATGGCTTCACAGGTGAATTCTACAAAACCTTCTGGAAAGAACTAACACAAATCCTGCTGAATCTCTTGCAAAAAATAGAGTAGAAGGAACATTGCCTAACATTTTATGATGCCAACATTATTGAAATACCAATTCCAAAGACAACACAAGAATGGAAAACTACAGATCAATCACTCTAATAAACCTAGATGCTAAAATCCTCAACAAAATACTTGCTAATCATATTCAACAACACATCAAACAAAAATTATACCATGACCAAGTGGGTTTCATCCTGGGTATGCAAAAATGGTCCAACGTAAGAAAACCAATCAATGCAATATACCACCTAGATCAAAAGAAACAAAAATCACATGATCATCTCTATAGATGTAGAAAAAGCATTGGACAATATACAGCACCCTTTAATGATAAAAACACTGCAAAAGGTAAGAATAGAAGGAAACTTTCTGAACATGACAAAGGGTATAAATGAAAATCCCACAGCTAACATTATATACAATGGTGAAATACTAAAAGCTTTCCCTCTAAGATTGGGAACAAGACAAGGATACCCACTATCAATGCTCTTATTTATCATTGTGTTAGAAGTATATGCTGGAGCACTGAGGCAAAAAATTATATAATAGGCTTCCAAATTGGAAAAGAATAAGGAAAAATTTGACTATTTGCAGATGACATGATCCTATACATAGAAAGCCCTGAAAAATCTATATCAAATGTTCTAGAGTTTATAAATGAGTTCAGGAAAGTCGCAGGTTATAAGAGCAATATGCAAAAATCAGTAACACTTATGTATATCATAAATGAGCAATCTGAGGAGGAAATCAAGAATAAAATATGATTTTCAATAGTAACTAAAAGAATCAAAGAACTTGGAATAATTTTAACTAAAGATGTAAATGACTTATACACAGAAAACTACACACAACTGTTAAAGGAAATCAAAGGAGACTTAAATAAATGGAAGAATATTCCCTGTTCATGGATAGGAAGACTAAACATCATGAAGATGTCTATCCTACCAAAACTAATACAGATTTAATGCAATCCCAATAAAAATCACTCCATCATTTTTTACAGAATAGGGAAAACTAACTATGAAATTTATTTGTAAGGGCAAGAGGCCCTGAATAACCAAAGACATATTGAAAAAGCAAAATGAAATTGGATGAATCACACTAACTGAATTTAAATCATACTACAAAGCTAGAGTGGTCAAAACTGCATGTTATGGGCACAAGGATAGACATACTAACAAATGGAACTGAAGTGATATTCTAATATAGTTCCTCGCATACACATTCATCTGATATTCGACAAGGCCACCAAGCCCACTTAACTGAGAGAGAATGGCCTCTTCAACAAATGGTGCTTGGAGAACTGGATATCTATAGCCAAAAGAATGAGAGACAAACACCATCTCACACCTTATACAAAAATCAACTCAAGATAGATCAAAGATCTAAACATAAGAGCCAAGACCATAAAAACTTTGGAAGAAAATGTAGGGAACCATCTACAGGATTTTGTAATAGGAAATGTTTCACGAACGTCACACACAAAGCACAGCAGTAAAAGAAAAAATAGATAAATGGGATCTCCTCAAAATTAAAGACTTTTGCACCTCAGAGGAGTATATGAAGCATTTTTAAAGGCAGCCTACCCATTGGGTAAAAATATTTGGCAACTAAATATCTTATAGGAGACTAATATCCAGCATATACAAAGAAATCCTGCAACACGGAAAAAAAAAGACAAACAACCCATTTAAAAAACGGACAAGAGACGTGAAATGACACTTCTCCAAGGAAGAAATACAAATTGTTAAAAAGAACATGGAACGATGCTCATTATCACCAGCTATTAGGGAAATGCAAATCAAAAATATAATGAGATTCCATCTTACAGCCATTAGAATTGAGGCTATGAAAAAAAAAAAAAAAACAGAGGACTTCAAGTGTCGGAGGGGTTGTGGAAGAATGGGAACCCTCATCCAATGCTGTTGAGAATGTAGAACGGTGCAGCCATTGTGGAGTACAGTTTGGCAGTTCCTCAAAAACTAACTATTGAACTGCCATATGATCCAGCAATTCCACTGCTGGGTATGTACCCAGAAGAATTGAAAGCAAGGACATGACAGATATATGCACAGCAATGTGTATAGTGACATTATTCATTATTGCCAAAAGTTGGAATAAACCCAAATACCCATCAACAGAAGAATGGATAAACAAAATGTGGTACATGTATACAATGGAATATTACTTAGCTGTAAGAACGAATACAGTGCTAACACATATGATAAATGGATGAATCTGGAGGTCCCTATGTTGAGTGGAGCAAGCCAGGCATTGAAGAACAAACGCTACATGACCTTACTGATATGAATTAAGCAAATTGAGCAGACTCAGAGAGCTAGAGTCTGGAAGACATGTTTCCAGGAAATAAAAAGGGAGAAGAAGGTTGTAAGCCAATGCCCAAATGGACATAATCTATGGTAAAGTGAGAGTGTGTACTTGCAAATTGAAGGGATATGACAGGAGGACAATGATAATATTGGGTTGGTGGTGCAGGTTTGAAAGGTGGGTAGATTGTGGAGGGTGGGTTGGAAGGTCCACGGAAATGGGGGTGGGTTGTGAGAGGGACCAGGTGAACACTGGGGATTTGCAGGTATGTGTTTGAAAGCACAAAGTTGGGAATGCTCTTATGGCAATATGACAAGGAAGGGTTACTGATTCAGATGTTGGATGGGGGGGGGCATTCGGGACAGGGCGCACCTGGAGCAGGCTTCTAGGGAGTGTATGACACATTTTGTCATAATGTGTTGTATCAGTGTGTGGAGACCCACATAATGAGCAGGAAATTGTTGGACTCCCATCCTGGGAACGACTGATTTATTCACAAGCAGTGAGGAAGGAGTCTCTCAAGAGCATGGGCAGTTCCTAAAAGGGGAGGGCAAACCAGAGTGTCAAGACCTCAGTGTTGTTGCAAGTAACTTTGAATCTTGTCATCCAAGGAGAGAAGTCTGGGGGTCATTGTGGTCCCAGAGGGGAGAGAGAGGGAGGAATAGAATAGATGGAACAGGCAGTATTTAGTGGGAAATGGAAGTGTTCTACCTGATCTTGCAATGATGGACACAGGCCATGTTAAATATCATCAAAATTTTAAAAGTGTACAGTCTAAAATGTAAACCATAATGTAAACAATTGACCATGGTTAGTAGTTTTGTTTCTCTATTTGTATATTAGTTGCAACAGAGGTACCATTCACATATAAAATGGTATTAATATGGGAGGGAAGGAAAGGGGGAGTATGTTGGGTATATGAGAGTTCCCTGTATTTTGTATGTGACTTTACTGTGACCTAAAATTCTTAGAAAACAAAAAGAAAAAAAGTAAGACACTGGGGAATTAATGGAAGAAAATGCCACTGTACATACAGGACACCAGATATTACAGTGATAAAAGGCAAAATGTCAAAATTTCTTTTTAAATATTTTTCATCATTTTTTAATAGCCCAATCTTTTAGTTTTATTTTGTTTTTAGATTTTTTTTTTAATTTCATGTATATTATTTCTTATATTGAAACTTAGAATTTTTATTTCCTTTTCTTGTTAATTGTATTTGGCTATTTTAATAGCTTCATTTTTGAAGCAGCTTTGGATCATAGAAGGGTTACAACTGGGGCAGGGGAAGATCATTGGTATGGGATGTCAGTGATGGGGGATACATGGGAGGAAGTTCACTTGGGCATACATATAACGTATGTAAATATGTTCAGATGTCCATGGGGCATTGTCACAGTGGGTGGATACTCTCACAATAACTGATAGACTATTGAATTTCCATCCTGGAGAGCTCTGCCACATAGTCTAATGCAACAGCAACAGTCCCCCAAGTGCAAGGGCATGACTGGTGAAGTAGGATGTTCCGTTGATTCACCCTTGATATTGACTACTATGCTTATAAGCCTTTGTTCTTGAAATTGAAACTTAGCCTATTGTGTTGGTGTGCCTAGGAGTTGCCTCCTGAGACCCTCCTTTTTGCTGAAATGTTGCCTCTTTCTAAGCCACACTCAGCATATAAATGCATTACATTCCCCAGCATGGGACATAACTCCTGGGGATGAGCCTCCCTGGATCTGAGGGATTACTACCAAGCACAAACCAGCAATGTAACTGGAAAAAGGCCTCAAATAAAAGGGGGAAAGGTAAAGACAAATGAGTATATATGGCTAAGAGACTTCAAAGTGTGTCGGGAGCTCATCCCAGATTTAAAGCTTATGCACATCTCATCAGGATCTCATAGACTTCCAACGTGGATACTACCCAAAATAGTGGGGCACCTGAGGGCTCTGAATATGCCCAGGTCCTATGGTCAGGGCAGATAGCTCTGTAGTTTAGTATCTTGCCAGTGGACTCTACTTTGGATTTTGTGCTCCTGAGAGCTACAGTGTTAGACTCAGTTATGGCTTACCTACACATGGCTCATCTGTCCCTTCTATTTTAACCTATAGTTGGTGCTGGAGTTTATAGGTGTACATCCAATAGACTTAAATCTTTTGACTGTCCATGTGCCAGCTGGTCCCTGAGGCTGAGCGGAGTTGCTACACCTACTCTCCAGTCCATTGGAGTTGAAGATGGACAACCACCATACCAGAAATGAGAGAGCCTACAACTGCAAGCAAAAGAGTCCCATCCATCAGGTTTATGGGATTTAAGCCCCCTCTCTATTAGAGGTGGAGTGGATATCACCATCTCAGAATTCTCAGGATTGGGGAATAAACTATGGACTAGAGTGGACTTACCGGTATTCTACTATATACTTATTATGATTTTAGCAATGGAAGAAATTACAACACTGATGTGGTGGTAGTGACCCCTGGAGGTTCTAAGGGCAAGGATAAGGAAAAATAGGTGTAATATGGGGGCATCTTTGGAATTTGGGAATAGTTCTGAATGACATTGCAATGACAGATATAGGCCATAACCTATAGAATTGTGTGGGAGAGATTGTATACTACAAAGTAAACTATAATCCGTGCTCAGTGCCAGTGCTCCAAAATGTGGCCATCCATTGCAATGAATGTACCATACTAACGAAGACTGTTGCTCATGTGGGAAAATGTGGGAGGTGTGTGGATTGGGGTATATGGGAATCCTTATATTTTTTATGTAACATATATGTAATCTAAGTATCTTTAAAAATAATAATATATATATTTAAAAAACAAAACAAAAAAAAGCAAAAAAATCTAATAGAAGAGTGTAACTGTTGGCCAATTTGATGTAATTACCAATTCCAAAAATATAATTGGATCATGCTTGTAAACTGATCTGTTAATCTGGGCATGATTAAGTTATGATTAGGGTGTTGACTAGGCCACGTCAGTAGGGTGTTGAGGCCCACCCCTTTGGCAGGTGGGGAATTGAATATAAAAGGCAAGGCAAGAACAGAGTTGAAGCAGCCATTTTTGAGAAGCAGTTTTGATGTTGGAAAGAAGGCCCCAGAAGAGAAGCGAGCTGTTCACCTAATTGTCTACAGCTGACCTTGTGGAGGAAACAGGAGCTAAGCCCGGAGAGAAATGAAGCCCCAGGAAGAGAGGAACCCAAGAAGCCTGAACCCTGGCAAATGCTGGCAGCTGTCTTGCTCTAACACGTGGCAATGGACTTTGGTGAGAGAAGAAACTTAACGCTTTATGGCCTGGTATCTGTGGACTTCTACCCCAAATAGATACCCTTTACAAAGACCAAGCCATTTTTAGTATTTCACATTAGCACCCCTTTGGCTGACCAATACAAAGAGAAACAGTAAAGATGCTTTATGAAAGTGTGGAACTAGTTTAGGAACAACTGCTCTAGAGATTCAGATTTCATGAGGATTCTTTCTTTCATCTCTCTGCATTGTTCTTAAAATTGACTTCATTTTCTCCAACTGGGAACAGACTTTTCTGTGTAGTGAGAGATATTTTTGAGGGCAGCTGTTGATTCATAGATTTATCACACTGAGAGGAACTAGAAATTCTTCTTATAGCACCAGTTAGAAAATTTCCAGGGAAAAATTCTGCTTATACAAAGGTGGATTGCAGTCTCTCCATGAACTAATCATAGTAGAAATGCTAATCACTCAGTATTTCCCAGGAATCTCTTCCCTTTTGGGAGGGTAACAGTTCTTCAAAAGAAGAGCAGTCGCATAGACATGGCAGATGAGAGAACTACTGTGACCTGGGTAGCCATTTCAATTTGTGGATACATCATTATTATTTAGGTGAGAATCCATCTACATAATTTCATAAGCATTTGTATATATATATTACATAGTGTATAACTCTCAGCACACCCAGATAATATATAAATCAATGATTTAGGTGCAAACAATTTATTTTGGACAGGATCAGAATAAGGATGACAAGAAAATGGGGAAGTGTGACAGGGAATGGAGTAAACCAATGAAGATATGCTACTGAGTAAGTTAACACTTTGAGCAACTGTAGCTCGATACCACTCTGACCCACAAAGAAACTTGTATCAAATAACTCAGAATTGTCCCCAAAAAGGATATGGAAGCTAGGGTTTTACCCACAAAATCCTGTCCCTCATTGGTTGTAGGTTTCTCTAGGGCCTGTAAATTCCAAGCATGCTTCATCAGTCTGAGGAAGTCCTCAGGCAGAGAGACAAATATGCTTTAATACAGAAGGTGCCAACCTGTATGGAAACTATTCAGTGAAGGGGAAGGTGATATTCTGTGTGGGCTGAGAGGAAATAGGCAGGGCTGAGAGTGCCTGCTAAATGAATGCAAATATCCTTACATAAGCAAGAACCTGTGGAATAGTGTTCAGTAAAACTGAATATTTCAAAATATGTTTTTTTAATATTTAAAACTCAAAGAACAATATCCCCATCCAAATGTATAGTAATGACACACGGGAACATATTGGTGACCAGTGGGCTAAGTTGCTCATCATAATTCAATAGCCAGACCCTCAACAACTCAATAACCCATTAAGGCATTTTCCTATTTTAACTGGTAAATATAAGACTCTAAATAGCTAAAGTATATTAATGTAATTTTTTCTTTTCAAGTGCTGTTAAACATTAGCTCTTAAATCTAAAGATGAATTTCACTGTTGAAAAACTGGACATTTAAGAAGTAAATTTTAAGATGGTTGTGATGTATTAGATCAGAACCAAGGCATCATATGTTCTACCTCACACTGATTTTTCAAATTACCAGCTTCACTGTACATAGCTTAAGAAATTAAAATGATAATTAAAAATGAAAAAAATGATCATATTAATTCTTTGGGGGAGTAACCTTTTGTGACAATAGAAATTGCCAAATTCCTCAATATGTTTTGTGTAGTAAATTTTGCAAATTAAGTTTATGGACCCTGCCAAGCTGCAATGCCATTTTGATAGCAACTCATTGGGCTATGAAAACATGGTTTTAAGTTTTTCCATGGAAAATAAAGAACTTAATGTTATTGAATGTAAATTCTAAGAAGATTGGTGATGAAATTTTATTTACAGTGCTACACAAAAGTAACATATTGTATGTGAAAAAGAACCACATATCACTGAGAAAAACTTAAAAAAACCACAAGTTATAATTAATAAGAGGTATTAGTAATAGGACAAAAAACATTGAATGATCAGGCCATTCTGGAAGGGCAAGAAGAACCACTGCCAGATAATTTAGCCCAGAGAGGAATCCAGAAATGCAGGGCTCTGGTCTATCTTATTCAGAGAGTAAGTGCTTAGTTGTTGAAAGAATGGATGAATTCAAATTGATTGGTGTTTGAATGTTATGTATGATCTTTACAATACATCAGAACCAGAAAGCAGATGGTACATCTTTTAGTAGGCACTAATAATAATGAAAGCTAACATTTACTGAGGATTTACCATGTGCCTACACTGCTCAGCATGTAACATGAATTATCTCATGTAGCCTGACAATGACCTCTGAAGGTAGGCATTATTTTCTCCATTTTACAGATAAAAAAATAAAACTTAGAAAGATTAAAAAATTTTCAAAGTTCAGGGAAGGAATAAATGGCAGATATGGAATCCAAATACAGATGGTCAGAATTCAGAGCCCACCATCTTTGCCCATTACATTCCACTCCCTTATGTGCATTCAGAAAAGGTGTCACAAGGAGTATTTCAACCATGCATTGAAAGAAGTTGGCAAAATGTAGTGGTGACCTAGAAATGGTGAAAAAATAATATTCTGGGGAAAGTGGGAGAGTAGTAGCATCTATCAAATGTACCTGTACCAAGAATAAGTTATTACATGATATACACACTAGGTATTAGTCATTATTAAGACAGCATTGCAAAATATATTGAATATGACATTTCAGTGATGCTAGGGTACAATCTTCATGATGCAATCTTGTCAGATATTTTAGAGTTATTGTAATAATATGAACAGTGAGATCCAGAAAATTCTTTTTACTCCTCATGACAAGCAAGATGCTGGTATGAACATTTAAGCAAGTTAAGAAATTACCTTTCTGTATACGTTAAAACATAACCTATTATTAGCTAAATAGCCTCTAAAATTACAAATGAGTGCCATAGCTAATATTTTTACAAACTGAAACAGACAGAATGTGCATTGCAGTTTAAAATTTTTATTGTATTAACAATTTAAGGTTTAAGCAATATCTGAATTAAGCCTGGATTGTAATAATTCTGATTTGAAGTTTTGCATTATATCTGACATAAAATCTTTGAAATAACGTATCTTAATGGCATCATTAAATAACACATAAGAATACAAAGTTTAACTGAAAAGTAATATTGCTGAATAATGATGGTAAAAATTGGCAGAAAAAAACTTTATTGGCCCCTTTGATATTGAATCAGTTGAAGAATGTGGTACTTTTTAGTTATTATTAGTAATTTAACTTTGTAACAGAAAATTCTTATTACATTGTTTTCAAGCTTCTAGACCAGTTTCATTGAAAAGTGTGAGGAGATTGCAAGGCAAGTTATTTAAAGATTTTTTCTATTTATGTCTACTTCTTTGTATTAATACAAGAAAATCTTTTTAACAATTTGAAGATTAATATCTCACAACTAAGTTGCAGTGATTCATGAAATGGGCAGCATCCCATTCAGAAATAAGAAAGGACCGTCAACGAGTGAAAGAATGGGCAGGGTTTAAATAGCCAGGCTTATACAAACAGAAAGAAAGTTTACAGTATAAATGACTCCATTACCAGTATCAAGATAGTATCCTTATTTGGCTAATGTCAAACCTCAGGGACTGGGACACACAAATTAAACATCTGGTAGGCTATGATAGGTTTCAGGTTCTAGGAGGACTGAGTGCTCACAAGAAACCATAAGTGAAGTTTCAATTTGCTGATGTGAACCTTAGCTTTAGTGATTCCATCTTCAGCCTATGTGCATTATTTAACAATTTACCCACTTTGATGTTGCTCAGCCACAGAGACTTGTGGTCAAAATTCAAGACATGAGTGCCACGCTCAGTTACCACTTGTAGTTTCTGCATGGTATTCACAGGTCACAGTGCAGGGTTTATAAATATTTGTGATGCCAGTGTCACCTTTTTGTTCATTCTATTTTTCATCATTCTAGGAGCAAAGAGATCATTTCCTGATTCACACACAGCTGGGTGCACCCATATAAAATCTTTAGAAAACACAGAACACCAGGGAGACTATAAAGATCATTATGAGAAGTAAAATGTTCAATGTTTGAAGTATACTCCTAAGCCATGGCCCCCCATGACCCAAATCAGTGAAATCAAAGAGTTAAAAAAAAATAACCCAGTGGAAGGGCTTTCCTGTCTAAGCCATGTGGCCTATTTCATGTACTTATGTCGTTACTTCCCCAAAAGCGTTTGCCCTAGTACAGCAGTTGTGTTGGCAAAAATACAAATGACTGCTTGTTTAACTAACAATTAATCAAAGACAATCCTATTATATAAATACTAAAATTTTGGCTTTGTTAATGTTGCAACTCCATGGACATTATCTTAGCAGATTTTGCTTATGATTTTGTACTCATTTTCATTTAGAATGTTCTACCATCATAAGTACAGTTAAAGCAGCAACCTTTCATCCTATTCTCTGTCTTCTGATAAGTCTCTCTAATTCAGAGAACAGTTCTTTTACAAATAAGATCACTAGGACAGGTTGAGCATCAAGAGTTATTTCATGAAGCCTGTAGTATTTCAGTAAAAGTATTTCCAAGCCAGATTTAAAATGCACCACAGATTTATCTTTCATTTGTTTGCATGTATAAATTAAATGCTAATCCATATGGGCAGGGTAAACCATGGGAATATATTTCAACGACAAACTTTTAGGTTTTCAAGTCCTACCAATGAAATATGTCAGGGTCATGGGGTCCTGAATATCATCCCCAGGGAATGCCATCTGCTTCATGCATCTATGTTTTGAGCTTCACCTCGACCCCCTAACACATGAACTAAATGAAAAAGGTCCAGCAACCCAGGGTCATAGGTCCCAATGAGCATTTTAAATTCTTCAAAAACTTTCTGAGTGTCTTCCATAGGCTTAGGAAACTCCTTAGTTATGACCTTCAACTCTGTTTTTTACTATATGAAAGTTAGCTGCAATGGCTCTCCACTTCTGTCAGGTGACTTTACCGTAATGGGTGTCTGGTTAGTAGTAGAGTGAAATAGTAGATCAGTCAGGGTATAAGGTAGATTGAAAATGATCAGGTAGAGAAGGATATAGAGAAATTGAGGGAGGGGCAGAAGAAGTTGTGTCTGTTAGATTTCTCATGATCCCTTAATTTCTCACGTGACTTTTGTAAAGAAACTTTTAATGAAGCTATTTTTGAGTTGTGCAATTTCTTAGCATACTCCAAGTACCAGTTAAAATAAGCATCCTATTTGAGTTGTTTAAATCAGGAATCCTTTTTCTCTAGTGCACCTCTTAGGTGAGTAAGATTGTCTAATTGAAACCTTCTCCATATCGACCATATCGATAGACCACATATCTTGTGCTCAAGAAAAAGAAAACTGGAGAAACAAAAATGAAACTGTCAAACTACACCATATGGCTAGGGACTCAGGCTCAAAATTTAAGTCTTCTCATTAATAGGATTGACCAGATAACTTTTGGATTGAGAGCTAGTGAGATCAGAGAGCTCATACACAAAAAGAGTGGAACCCAGATACAAGAGAGCTCAGATCCAAAGAGAGTTGAGCTCAGCTCAAACAAAAAGAGAGTAGAGATCAGATCCAAGAGGAATTCACCCATGACCCTTGGAGGTGACTCAATGAGAGTATTCAGTGGGGCCCTCACCTATCTTTCTCTTTGTCTCCAGAGTTGTCAGTAGTGACGTTCATATCCTTTTTGTCACAAAACTGGTAAAAGAAAAACTTTAACAAGATGCAAATTAGGAGCTCACAGGTTTATCAAGCAATTTATGAACTGAGAAGCATTCCATCTAGAAAGCAGATGAGAGATCCTAAAGAGGTAGAAAGGTGAATGCTTATATAGACAGGCTTACCAAGAAATAGTGGCACTAGCAGTGTAAATGACTTCATTGGCTTTATCAAGATATTATCCTTATTTGGCTAACACCAAGTCAGAGGGACTCAGATACACAAATGTACAAGGTACTAGTGCATTAAGATTTATTGTCCTTATGTTTTGGGTTCTGGGAGAGCTGAGCACACACAAGAAACAGTAACTAAATTAAGTTTCATTTTGTTGACATGGGGATTAGCATGAGAAGTTCCTTCTTGGGCTTATGTGCACAATTTAACAGTATGAATCAAGAGATATTTAAAGCTGTGCAACTAGAACAAAATATAGAACTGGATTACTGATAGAAATGTGAAACTAGTACCGAACCATTCTAACCAAATTCTGATGTGTGCTTCTCAGAGGACAATTATTGTCCCCACTGATTTATTTTCATTTTTCTTAAACAAATTACTTAAAAATAATTGTTTCAAAAAGATTTCAAAATATAGAGAATAATTTTAAAATATATACCCTCCAATTTTAACAAGCAATGACATTTTATAATATTTTCTTAATTCCTCATTTTAAAAACCTTCCAATCCTATCACCAGAAGTAACTACTATTCTGAAGTTCATGTGTACTCATCTTTTCCATTTATAATTTTTTCATAGATTTATAATCCATAAGCATACATACATTATATATAATGTTATTTATTTAAATTTTTAGCAATCTCATAAATCATATACTGGTCATATCCTTCTGCATCTTGCTTTCTTTTTACTCAAGAGAATCCTAGAGACATTCCAGGCTTAATTCCTTAGTTCTATCTCATTCATTCTTTTCTTTTTTTATTGAGGTATTATAAACATACACTGAAGAGCAGATGTCTAGTGCACAGCTATGTAACCTCCACCAAAATAAAGATGGAGACCATTTTCAGTATTCACCAGTTTTCTTTTATGACCTTTCCCAGTTCATGCTTCTCAGAGGCAATCAGCAATCTGACTTCTAGTACCATAAATGAATTTTCATTGTATTTGATCCATAAATAATTTGAGTCTAGAGTATGTACTCTTCAGTGAGATTCATCAAGTTTGTTTCATTAAACAGTGTTGGTTTTTTGTGGCTTTTTTTGCCATTGCTATATAGCATAGGGTTGTATGAATATAAAACATCTATTCAAACACTAAGAATATATATATATATTAGGGCAGTTTTCAGTTTTAGACATTTATGAATATAGCTGCTATAAACATTTTTCTAGATGTCTTGTTGAAAAGTGCACTCATTTCCCTTGAACATATATTTATGGGTGCAATGGCTAGGCCACAGGATAGGAATATGTTTGACTCCAGAGACTAATGCCTGGATTCCAAACTGTTAATACCAGTACCCTTTTCCACTAGCAATGAATGAAAGTTCATTAGTCCATATCTCCCTGATCATTTTTATGTCAGGCTTCTTTTTTTTTTGGTGGTGTTCATTTTAAAAACAATTTATTGAAGTATATCATTCATACATGAACATACATAAACAATAAGTGTTTAGCAAACATTGTGAAGTTACCAAACAAACATGCATAACATCATACAGGGCTCCCATACATCACCCCACCACAAATACTTTGCATTGTTGTGAAACATTTGTTAACAAATTATGAAAGAGCATTGTCAAAGTATTACTACTAACTATAGTCTGTATTTTCCTCCCCTATACTTTTTTAAAGGATTTATTTATTTATTTATTTACTTTCATCCATTTTTACACCCCCTCCCATTTTTGCTGTTTTTGTGTGCATTTGCTGGGCAATTCTCTGTGTCTGTTTCCTGCCTTCTCTTCTCATCGTTCTTCTCCTGTCTTCACTGGGATTTGATCCTTGGAAACTCCGATGTGGAAGAGAGGTGTCCTACCACCTAGGCAACCTTAATTCCTGTTTTTTTTGGTGCGTCTTGTCTTGGCTCTCCCTTGTGTCACTCTCCTGTTATGTCATCATCTTGCTGTGTGGCTTGCGGGGCCTGAAAGCACACCCTCACACAAGGGCCTGACAGTGTACACACACATGGGGCCTGGGGAGCTCACCCACTCTCAGGGCCTGGCGACGCACCCACTCGTGGGGTCTGGGGGCCCGTGTGTCTTCTATATTTTTCTTTTTTTCATTTTTACTGAGAGGTCCCAGGGATCAAACCGTGGTCCCTCCATATGGGAGATGGATGCCCAACCATTTGAGACACATCTGTCCCCCTACTATATCTCTTAAGGTTGACCAAAGATATCTAGAGTTACAGTCATTTCCCATACAGGATGGTCATATAATAAATCAGGCTTGGTTTATCACCAGCATTCTCAAAAACAGACCTAGGGAGAAAAACTAGGTCTTGGGACACATGCATGGTTTCTAATTTAGCAAATGTTTAGGCTACCCTGATTATCACAAAATCAGGACAGTGAGAATATTCGCATTCAGACCTCTTTTTATTTCAAACCAGGGTTTGTCAACTTTTTTGGTAAAGGGTCAAGTAGTAAATATTTCCAACTTAGCAAGCTGTATGTTCTCTAATGCAACCACTAAAATCTGTCATTGTAATGCAATTACAACCCTAACAATATCTAAATGAATGGGCATGGCTGTGTTGTAATATAATTTATTTTCCTAAAAAAAAAAAACAAGTGGCATAAAAAAAGAGAAGAAAACAACAACAAAAAAAACTCAAAACAAACAAGCAAAAAAAAAATTGTGGCCAAATTTGGTACATGAGCTGTACTTTGTCAACACCTGCTTTAGGCTATTTTAACTGTTGACTATAATTCTGGTATAATGTAATAAAATGTAGCATAATGTAACATGATGTAATATCATGCAATGTCATGTCATATCATGACATATATAATATCGTATGATCTTATATTATATTATATATTTTAACACTTCCCCTGTGAATGGATATTTGATTGTTTTTAATTTTTCTCTTTTAAATGTTATGCAGAAAATATGTATATATTTTTACATATATTCTGAGGTATATTTTTCAGAGTTTTCTAGGATGAAGAGTGGAATTTCTGATTCATGCTTATTTCCTAATTGCACTCCAAAGAGATTACAAAATTACCTACTAGTAGTTTATATCCTTGCAAATGGTTGGTAATGACAAATTTAATTTTAAAAATCATCACTGAAATTGTGGACTTACAAAACAATAAAATAAAATACTGGATTCTGTTTCACCACCCTACCACCAACATCTTCCACTGTCTGGAACATTTGTTGCAGTTGATGATAGCAGCTTTTAATAATAGTACTTTTTTTTTTTAATAGCAGTTATGTTTCTTTCAAATGATGAAAAATTATTAAATAAAATTCATTCCTATAAGTTCTGTTATTTTTCTTTGCATTCTTTCAAATTCTTCTTTATGCTCTCCCAGAGTCTTTTTAATATCTTTTATCTCTTTACCAATATTTTCCTTCATCTCCTTCAATTGATTTAGGAGATTTGTTTGAATGTCTTTGATTAGTTTTTCCAATTTCTGTTTATTTCTTTGACTGGATCATATTTTCCTGTTCCTCCGTGTGGCTTGGAATTTTTGGCTGATATCTAGGCATCTGATCATCCTGATGAGTTTGCTCTGATTTTCAGTTTCTCTAGCTTGCCTAGGTTTTATTTTTGATTGGCTTTGTGTTATCTCTTCTTTGACAGTTGGTTCAATTTGTTCTAGATCTTTAGAATTGCCCATGTTTACCTTAAAAAAAAAAAAACATGGATAAGGGATCGTGAGGGAAGTGCATACCAGATCCAATGGCCATGGCAAGAGTGTGAGGATAGATTTCAAAAAGCCATTTATTTTTCAGATTGTTGAAAATGTGCTTTACTGGAATTTCCAACAGATGGTGCTTATCAGCAAACATTTCCCCACATCACTAATGAGTACTTGTATTTTTTCAACATCCACTGAGTGATGTTGAAACAATGATTGCAGTGATCCCTATTTCAAGCAAGCTAGAATTGCAATTCAGAACCAGAACATAACAGTCCAAAAACTCTGATCAGAAGTTACACTCAGCACTTGTCTGTGACTACCCCTGTACCTGGGGAGGAAGGGCTTCATGAGTCTCTCCATCCATGAAAGCTAGCCACAGACTGTCCCCAAGTGAAGACTCCAGTGTGGGTGCGAAAACCATCTACCACTGTGGGAGTAATTCATTCACAGTTGTTTTTTTTGTTTGTTTGTCTTGTTTTTTACTGCACCTTCACACTCTCCCCATCCTGTTCCTTGCTGGTAGCTATACAGTGCTCCTCTGTCTGCCAGAGCCCCAGAACCATTGTTTCATAATGTTTCTGGCACTAAAGTAGACTTACTGGATTCTGCTATAGACTTATTGTGATTCTAGCAATGGAAGAAACTATATCATTCATATTGAGGCAGTGGCCACTAGAGGTTCTGAGGTTAGGGTGAGGGAAACACAGGTGAAATATGGTGGCATTTTGGGGACTTGTGAATTTTCCTAAATTACATTACAATGACAGATATGGGCCATTACATATCTTGCCATAACCTACAAAATTTTTCTGGAGAGAGTGTAAATTACAATGTAAACTATAATCGATGCTTAATGGCAAATGTTTTCATCAATTGTAATGAATGTATCACACTAATGAAAGATGTTTATGTGGGGAAATGTGGGAGGTGTAGGAAGTAAGGCATATGGGAATCCCCTATATTTTTATGTAACATTTATGTAATTTAAATTCCTTTTAACAAAAAAGTAAAAAATAAAAAATACGTTTTTTAAAAAAGATGTTATAATAATAAAAAAAGAAAGTTTCTGCCTGTCCAACAGCTATTTTCATAGGAGGAGTGTGTCCTGTAGCTTCTTACTCTGCCATCTTTCCCAGTTGTTCTCTCAAATTGTGTCTTTGATTTTCATTTACCTAATGGCTAATGAGGTTGAACATCTTTTCATGGGTTTATGGGCCATTTTTATATATTCCTTTGAAAAATATCTAAGTCTGTTATCCATTTTCAATTGGGGTGCTAGTCTTCCTTTGTTGCATTCTACGTGCTCTTTATATATTCTGGATATTAAGCCCTTTTCCAATATATGATGTGCAAATATTTTCTCCCACTGTAGAGTTGTGTTTTTTGTTTTGTTTTGTTTTGTTTGTTTTTGCTTTCTTGATACACAAGAGTGTTTAATTTTGATAAAAAATTATTTGAGTCTTTTGTGGACTCCTGATAATTATGTTCTTAAGCTAACTTTTTCTTGTTCATATCAATCTATTTTATGAGGGATTTTTGGTTAGATCCAGTTAAGGAACCTATTGATTAGATCAACTTTGATTATATCCCTTCAGTTAAGGGTCTTTGGTTAGATTGAAGAGTCCAGCGAGTGCCCTAATCCTATTACTGGAATCACATGTAAGTGGAGAAGAGACTAGGAGAGCTGCCAAATTTACCCTGTGTGAAAAGACTTCAGGATATCCAACAGCCACAGAAAGACAGAAACCCTGAAAAGCTAAGAGAGTGGCTGGAGGCTGGAATCAGTGGATTAGACCAAAGCTAAAGAGATGAGGCCCAGGGAGACACTAGACATATATCTGATTGTCCATAGCTGAGCTAGGGGAGAAAGTGAGCCTGGAGAAGAAGGTATATTCCAGCAGCCATTTTGACTTGCATATGACAGGAGTGCAAGTTCGCCCAAACATTGTGGGATGGCATATCTGATGATTCTTTGATTTGGACATTTTCACATCCTCAGAATGGAAATATCTTCCCTTATAAATTCCCATTATAAAACCAACCTACTTCTGGTATTTTTTTCATTAACAGCCTTTAGCAAAATAAAGTACCGTGTTATTTTTGTCTATATTTTAATTTGTCTCTATTTTGCAATTTTCTGTGTAATATCTTCTTTATCCTATTGGTTGTTTAATTTCCACATATTTATTCATTTTCAGTTGTTTTTCTGTCTTCCTTTCTAGCATCATTCCATTGTGGTCAGAAAACGTAATATGCCTGATTTCAATAGTTTTTATTTGTGAGACTTCTCTTGTGCCCTAATTTATGGTCTATTCTAGGGAATATCTCATGTGCATTTTAAAATAATAATCTGTTAAGTGAAGTGTTCTATATCTATCTGTTACTTCTCTTTGGTTTATAATGTAGTTCATGTCCACTGTTTCCTTACTGAAATTCTGTTATATGTTTACCTAGTATTAAAGTGGTATATTGAAATCTCCACATATTATTTTATAATTCTATTTTCCCCTTCAATTCTGTCAAGGTTTGCTTCATATAATGTGTCTGCCATTTTTATTTGAATTTATATTTATAATTGTCAAGTGTTCTTGCTATATTGACCCTTAATTCATGTATAATGTCATTAGTTATCATTTGTTATAGTTTCACACAATAATGCTAATATTTTTATTGAAAATACATTGAATCTTTTCATCAAATTGGGGAGAATTGACATTTCAAGAATATTGAGTCTTCTGAACCATGGATAAGATGTAATAGTTTTATTATTTTATCTTCTATAATTTCTCTATGTAATTTTTATAGATATTTTAAATGAATATCTTTTAATAAATTTATTTCATTTTGAGATATTGTAAATATCACTTTATTTCATATTCTACTTATTTGATTTGTAATTTATAGAAATACAGTTAATTTTTCATTTTGTCCATTTATATCTGTAACTTTCAAAAGTGACTTATTATTACTAATAGTGATTCCATAGATGGTTGTGATTTAGTTTACACACAATAATGTTATTTGTATAGATTGACCATTTAGTTCCTTTCCAGTTAAAAAACTATTATTTTATTGCCGTTTTTCCTAAAAAGGAAGAAGTGCTAATTAGAAGTAGTCATCTTTGAATTGTACTCACCCTTTGAGGGACAGGGGTGAAAATTTTAAGATTAAATACATTATAGATGTAATTGCATTTGTAGATAATGTTTATCAGCTTAAATACATTTATTAGTACTACTATGTTCTAAGAGTTTTACCATAAATGTCTATTGAATTTCATTAAATGTTCTTCTGAATTTATGAAAAGATCATGAGTTTTATGTCAATATGAATTATATTGATTTATTTTGCAATGTTTTATTAATCTTTTATCTTGGAATAAATAGCAGTAGATCATGATGTATAAAACAATGCATGGCTGGACTATACTTGATAACTTTTTCCTTGGATTTCTATGCACATTTTCATGAAAGATATTAGCTTGAAATTATCTCTTCTTTTTCACTTACTTTTTACTTTATCTTCTTGTTTCTTCTTTATTATATGTTTAGTAGAATTCACTGTTGAAGCCATCTGGTCCTTGTCTTCTCTTTGCAGTAAGTTGCAATTTCAACTAAATCTCTTTAATTGCTATAGGACTATTCATATTTTCTGTTTCTTCCTGTTCAAGTTTGGCTAATTTGTGTTTTTATAGGAATTTGTCTACTTCATATATGTTCTATAGTTTGTTGGCATACAATTGTTCATAGTATCACTTATATTTCTTTTAATTTCTCTAAGAGTGCTAGTTATGTACCCTTTTTATATTCTTAAATCTCTATCTCTTAATTTGTTTCTTTAATGTAATTTAATTTTTTGGTCAGTCAGCTCAAGGATTGTCAGTATTTTGAAACAACCTACCTTTACATAAATTTATTTTCTGTATTTTTTTTTTCAGTCTCCATTGCATCTTCAGCATTATAATTTTCCGTATCCTTTCTTTTGCTTGTTTAGTTTTATTTAATACTTCCTTATACAGTGCTTAATGTGGAAGGCTAGACTATTAATTTGAGAATTTTCTTCTATTCTTAATTGTTGATGTCTGCATGATATATTTTTTATATTCTTTTACTTTCAACCAATTTGTATCTTCTCCTTTGGAGAGCATGTAATGGGATCTTGTATTTGTTTCCTGTCTTTAATCCCTACCTTTGACTAGACTGCTTAAAACTTTAACGATTAATATTATTGAAATAGCTGGATATATATATGCCATTTCCTTTTTTTTTTTCTTATATGCCTCATTTTTTTTCATTCTCTCTTCTTCACTGGTTTGATTTATACTAAGTGAAAATTTTCTAGTATTATAAACTGTTTTATTTAATGATATTTACATTTTGTAAAGTTATTTTCTTAGTAATTTAGTAGATGACTTTAGAGTTAACAAATATTAAAATATAAAAATCTGCCCGGATTTAAAATATTTACTCCATTATTTGAGTTACAGTCACAATATTCCTATACAGATAATTTTCCTCTTCCTGTTTCCTTATAATTGATGTACATATTAAATATTTATATGTCACAAATTAAACAATCCATTTTTATTACTTTATACACTTTTATGCACTTTAAAGAAGTTGAGAGAATTAAGGTCACTTTTATATTCCTAGATATTGTTATACCAACCTTCTTATTTAGCATTTCTAGCTTTCTTCATTTGTTTTTCCAGATTCAAGTAAACTTATGCTATCATAGCCATATTCCTGTAAAACTTTTCTTCCTTCCAATGTTCTTTTCACTGTTTTTGTCAAATATGTTACATTTTTATGTTACAGTCCCAACAATACAATATTTCCTAATTTTGCATAATGGTTTTGTAATTAGTTTAGGGTAGATATAGATGGAATGTGCACTTATATTATCCTTTTTAGTGGCATAATTACCTTTGTTGGTGCTCTTTGTTTTTTTTTTCAAATTAGCTTTAGATTACACAAACGTTACATAAAAAATATAGGTGAGTCCCATATGCACCATCCCCTCCTTCTCCCACACTTTCCCAAATTAACAACATCCTTCACTAATGTGGCACATTTGTTACAATTGATGAAAACATATTGAAGAATTTGCTACTAACCATGGACTGTAGTTTACATTATAATTTAGACTCTCTCCATACAATTTTGTAGGTTATAACAAAATATATACTAGCTTGTATCCATCATTGGAATATCATACAGGACAAATCCAATGTCCCCAAAATGTCCCCATATTACACGTATTCTTCCCTCTCTTTCACCTCAGAACCTTTGGTAGCCACTGCCTTTATATCAGTGATAAAAGTTATTTCTGGAATAATAATGTCTATAATAGAATAATAATTCTAATTTAGTCCATTGTTCATTCCAGTATCTTGAGGATTTAAGAATGGTGATGCCTACTTTGTTTCTAATTAACAGGGGACTTAGCTACCATGGGACAGATGGATAGAACTGTCTTGCTTGCAGTTGCAAACACTCTCTGTTCCTTGGGATGGTTGTTGACCATCATCGTCTCCTTGTTAGTTGCCCTAGATGAGTCCAATGAACTGGAAAGTAAGTGCTGCAACTCTGCTGAGATTCAGGGCTCAACTGGCACATGTACCAACCAAAGATTTAAGTCTCTGGGACATATATTTAACAAGTATAATGCCAATTTTAGGTTCAAATAAAAGGGGCAGAAGAGCCATGTATAGGGAAACTATAAATGGTTGTCTGCCCTAGTTATCGTGTCTGTATGTCTCTAGAGCCCTCATGAGCACCAATGTTTGAGGCACTGTTTACTGTGGCAGTCAATGACATCTTGCTGAGATGTGCATAAGAATAACCTCTGTAATGTCCTCCCAACACACTTTTAAATCTCTTAGCCATAAAATCCCATTTGTATTTAATATTTTCCCCTTTTGGTCAAGGTCCTCCTCCAGATGCATTGGTATTTGGTGCTTGGTAATAATTCCTCAGTGCCAGAGAGGTTCATCCCAAGATATGTTCCATGCCAAGGAGAAGGTAGTGTGCTTATATAGATGGAAATTTATTAGCAGTCATATATGGCAGGAAAACTATAGAGAGATTTAGAGGTGACTCTGTTTTTTATTGGTGTTCATTTGTTTGTTGGTTTTTGTTTTTTTAATTATTTTTTTCTTTTCTTTCTTTTGAGTAATGGAAAGGTTCTAATATAGATTGAAGTGATAAATGTATAAAGAAAGTTAGAGATGGTATCCTATTCCTACAATATAAATGACACAATTCAAAGCATACATCCACACATGCACATAAATGTTATTACTCTTTTGTATACTACCATCCCATCCGAAGTCAGAAGAGAATATTTATCATTGGTTCTGGGCATGTGTGTACACACAGACTGAAGTTTTATCTTTATTTAGGGTCAATACTAACTATTTTAAATGTTAAAGATCAAATTAGGCTATTAGGATGGGAACATGGCTGATGGAATGGGCGAATAGGGCTCAGCTCTCAATAAATTGAAGAGAAAGAAACATGGGCTACCTTGGTGACCTGCTTTGGGGAACAGCAGACAAGGACACTGCTTCACTACTCCCAGGAGTGTGGGGGATGGAGAGAATGAGAGGCCAAAACAACAAGCTGTGAGTTATTGAAACTCCCAGCTGCCAAGAAGGGTACCCCTCCCCCACCCCTGGAATATTAAGCAAGGGTAAAACTTCTGGTGAATTGTGCCTGAAAGGAGAGCAGACATCTTTCTCCCTGCCCCCTCTTTTGGATATATATAAAATGGAAGGGTGCTCTGAGTCATCTAAGAGGGTGCTGGAGGGATAAAGAAGCTGAAGAATAATTATGAGTTTCTCACCACTATAGCTGGAAGTTACACATATACTCTGCTCTCAAGACAAAGTACCTAAGTGTAGCTGCTGGCTCCTGCTCCAAATGGAGCTCCATGATGGTAGATTACCTGAGAGGTAGAGGGGTCTGAGAGAGAGGAGAGTGGTTTCTTTGCACTGAGTTTAGCCAGCCGAACCACCCTTGAATATAAGAAGGGAACCAGACTCAACTAGGAGAGGGGAAGGGGACCTTCACAGGGTGGCTGTCATGCCCAGCTGCCTAGATAAAAAGGGAAATTACAGCAGAGCGAAGGCAGAGACAGACAGGCAACTGATCAGCAGGAAACTGGCTGAGTGCAGGGAATCTAACCTGCCCATGGGAAAAGGGGTGGAGAGGCTTCTGAAAGGGAAATTAACCTAAGGAGACAGGTTTGCTCAGTGGAAAGGTTCCTCCCTAGCATAAATGAGATCGCTGGTTTACTTCCTAGCTCTTCTTAGACAAGTGATCCACCAGGTTATCAGGTATTCAGTTGAAACTTAATGACAGGGAACATATAGACATTCTCTTCGTATTCGCTTTTCTTAGATCTCATATTTTTTTAAAAAAACTTCCTTCTTAAATTTTCCTTATTTTACTCACTAAAACCCAGTTCAAACCGAGAGGGTAGGCTGCAGGTTGATTGAATGATGAATAACAGCAGCCTGATAATATCTTTAGGGGTTTAAAAGAGAAGGCTGTTTTCCCATGTTTGTTTTTGTTTTTTTAAACTTTTCTCTTTCACCTTTTCTTGTTTGCTTTGTTTCCCTTTCCTTTGTTTCTCTGTTTGTTTGTTTGTTTGTTTTCTTTTTCTCTTTTATTTACCAATTTTCTCTACCTATGCTATTTCTTTTCTCTCCTTCATCTTTACATCTTCTGTTTTCTGTTGTGGAAAAAAGGTGGAAACCTTTTTATGTTTGGTCTTCAATTTTTTTGTTTATTTTTACTTCTATCCCTCTGTTTTCTTTATTTTTTACTTTTATTTCTTTATTTTATTTCTCTCTTTACATTTGTCTTTCCCCTCTTCTCAGCATTCTGGACTTATAATTCATTCTTTATATTTTTCTCTATTCTGTTTCTTGTTTCATTGTTTCTATTCCACCTTTCTAATATTATTCTTCTTTGCTTCTTACTCATGTTAATTATTCAACTTCTTAGGTATTGTATGGTTCCTCTACCAAATTTTACTATTATTATTACTGTTATTCAATTTCTCTTCATATCTCTTTCTTTTTCTCTGTTCCTGATTTATATTCAAGGGATCATAGGCAACAGAGAGGAAATAAAATAAAAGGAATGAAGTGTCAAAGTGAAACCTTACCACAATCAAAAACAAACAAACAAACAAAAACCATAGTGTAGAGAGAAGCTAATCAAGTGAATAAACCCATCAATATAAACAGATACCTAGACACCAAAAAAAATTACAAGCCATTACTAAGAAACAGGGAGACATGGCCCAGTTCAACAAACAAATGAAAAACCAAGAGGAGATACAGAAAATGGAACAACTAATAAGAGATGTCCAAACAAATATCATGAATCAACTTAAGTGAAGGAAGAGATTAAGGATATTAAGAAGACACTGGGAGAGCATACTGAAGAAATTGTAACATGCATAAGAAGATAATGGATATGACACACTAACGAAGGATGTTTATGTCAGAGGTTGTGGGAGGTGTGGGAGGTGGGGCATATGGGAATCTTTATATTGTTTGTGTAACATTTATGTAATCTAAGTATCTTTAAAAATTTTTTTTAATTAAAAAAAAGATAATGGATATGATGATGGTCATGAATGGCACAATCCAAGAAATCAAAAATACACTGGAATCACATAACAGCAGATTTGAAAGGCAGAAGAAAGAATCAGCAATGTGGAAGGCAGAACATCTGAAATCAAAGAGATAGTAGAAAGATAAAGAAAAAGGAAAAATCCAGTAGTGATTTAGGAATTTGAACGGCAGCATGAAACACAAACATACACATTATAGGCATACCAGAGGGAGAAAGGAAGGGAAAGGTGACAGAAGGAGTGTTGGAGGAAATAATGGCTTGAAACTTCCCAACATTATTGAGGGATATGGACATACATGTCCAGGTAATGCAGCACACACCAAAGAGAATAAATTTGAAAAGGCCTACTCTAAGACATATGCTTGTCAAATTGTCCAATGTTCAAGGCAAAGAAAGAATACTGAAAGCAGCAAGAGAAAAGAGAACCATCACATAAATGGGAAGCTAAATAAGATTAAAGACAGATTACTCATCTGAAAACATGGAGACAAGAAGGCTGTGGTATGACATAGTTAAGGTGCTAAAATAAAAAAAAAAAAGAACAAAACACTTCCAGTCAAGAATTCTCTATACAACAAAGTTGGCAATTAAAGATGAGAGTTTACAATATTCACAGATAAATAGAAATTAAGAGAGTATGTCAGTAATGTCAGTATGTCAGTAATAAAACTATTTTAAAAAATCAACAGAGGACTACAAGTGTTGAAGAGGATGTGGAGGAATGGGAATTCTCATCCACTGCTGGTGGGAATGTAGAATGGTGCAGCCACTGTGGAGGACAGTTTGGAAGTTCCTCAGAAAAATGCCTATAGGACTGCTATATGATCTAACATTTCCACTGCTGGGTATATACCCAGAGAATTAAAAGCAAGGACACAAACTCATATAAGCACACCATTGTTTATGGTGGCATTATTCATAATTGAATATGAATAACCCAAATTGGGAATCAACCCAAACACCCCTCAACAGATGAATGGATAAATAAATTGTGGTATATACATACAATGGAATATCAGCTGGAACTCAGCTGAAAGAAGGAATACTATATTAATGCATGGGATTACATGAATGAATCTTGAGGACCTAATGTTGAGTGAAGCAAGGCAAGCACTGAAAGACAAATATTACATGACTTTACTGATATGAATTAAGCAAAGACCAGACTCACAGAGTAAGTACCTGAAAGACAAGTTACAAGAAATAGAAGGGGAGAAGAATGTTGTGAGCCAATGTCCATATGGGCAAAATCTATGATAAGTTGGAAGTGTGTAATTGTGCAGTAGAGGAGCATGACAGGGGTGCAGTGATACTTTTTGGTTGGGTGGTGCAGGCTTGTAAGGAGGTTATGGTGGGGAGGGTGGGTTGGACTGTTCTTGGAACTGGAGGAAGCAGGTGAACACTGGGAATTGGTGGGTACCTGGTTCAAGCTACAATGTTGGGAGTGCTCTTTTGGCAATATGGCAAAGGAGGGTTACTATTTTAGGGTGCTGGATTGGGGGGTATTTGGGTTCACCTGGGTCAGGCTTCTAGGGAGTGTGTGAGTGTTCATTTTGTCATAGTGTGTTATATCAGTGGGTAGATTCTCAGATAATGAGTGGCAAGTGGTAGAATCCCATCCTGGGGAGGCCTGCTATATTATCAAGTAGAAGGGTGAAAATCTCTTGAGAGCATCGGTGGTGCCTAATAGAAGAACAAAAACAAGTATGTCAAGCCTTCAGTGTTGTTACAAGTAACTGTGAATCTTGTTCTTCGAGGAGTGAAGCCTGGTGGTTGCCATGGGTCCCAAGGGGACTGGAAGGGAGGAATAGAATAGATGAAGCAGGGCTTTTTTTGGAAATGATGGAAGTGTTCTGCATGATCTTGCAATGATGGATACATGCCATGTTAAATTTCATCAAAATTTAAAAGTGTACAGTCTAAAATGCAAACCGTAATGTAAATCATTAACCAGGATTAGTGGCCATGTTTCAATATTTGTACATCAGTCATAACAAATGTACCATCCACATATAAAATATTATTAATAAGGGAAGGGGAAAGAGGAAGGATGTTGGGTATATGGGAGTCCCCTGTATTCTCTATGTGACTCTTATGTTACCTAAAACTTCTCTGAATATAAAATGAAAAAAGTAAGATACTGGGGGAATAAATGGAAGAAAAGTCACTGTACATACAGGACAAGAGATCTTAGAATGAACAAAGGCAAAATGTCAACAAAAATTTTTTTTAATATTTTTTCATTATTTTTATTAGTTTTTACATTTTTTAATTTAATTTCTTATTTTTAGAATTATCATCAGTTCATTTTCTTATTAATTGTATTTGATTATTTTATTGCTTTCATTTTTGAAGAGATTTTGGATCACAGAAGGGTTACTGCTGTGGCAGGGTGGGACCATTTGTGCAGGGTGTAAGTGATGGGGGATACGTGGAAAGAAGTTCACCAAGGCATACATATAAGGAAAATAAATGTATTCAAATGTTCATGGGGCATTGTCACAGTGGGTGGAGAGTCCCACAATAACCAAAAGAATATCGAATTTCCACCCTGGGGTGCTCTGCCGCATTCTCTAATAGAGCAACAAGAATCCCCCAAGTACAGGGCAATGCCTAGTGACTGAGGATGGCCCATTGATGGGCCCTTGATAGTGATGACTGTGCTTTTGGACCTTTACTCTTGAAACTGAAACTTAGCCTAGTATTATAGGGTGCCTAAGAGTTAACTCCTGAAAGCCTCCTTGTTGATCAAATGTGGCCTCTCTTTAAGTCAAACTCAGCATATAAATGCATTACCTTCCCCCCAGCATGAGACATGACTCTGGGGATGAATATCCCAGTCACTGAGGGATTACTACCAAGCATCAACAGTTATGCAACTGGAAAAAGAACTTGACCAAAAGGGGGAAAATGTAAAGACAAATCAGTTTATGTGGCTAAGAGACTTCAAACTGTGTAGGGAGGTCATTCCAGAGATTATGCTTATGTATGTCTCAGCAGGATCTCATTGACAGCCAAAGTAGATTCTACCCCCAAATAATGGTGCTCCAGAGGGCTCTGGAGACATCTAGACACTATAGTTCTGAGTAGATATCTCAGGAGTTTGGTGCCTTGCCAGTGGCTTTACTTTGAAGTTTATGCTCCCCAGTGTGACAGAGTTGGACTCAGTTGTGATTTCCCTACACATAGCTCTACTGTTCCTTGTATTTGAACCTATAATTAGTACTAGAGTTGCTAGGTGTTGTCCAAGAGACTTAAATCTTTGTGGTGTCCATGTGCCAGCTGGGCTCTGAATATCAACAAACTTGCAACACCTACTCTCCAGTTCATTGGACTCACCCAGGATAACTCGCAGGGAGGAGATGATAGACAGCCACATACCAAAAACTGAGGGAGTCTATAACTGCAAGCAAGTCCCAGCCATCAGCCATATGGCTCAAAGTCCCCTCACAGTTAGAGTTGGAGTGGGCATTACCATCTCAGAATCCTCAGGATTAGGGAATGAACTATGGACTAAAGTAGACTTACTGGTATTCTACACAAGACTTGTTGTGATTCCAGAAATGTAATAAATTATATCATTGATGTGGAGGCAGTGGCCACTGGAGGTTCTGAGGGCAGGGAGGGGGAAAAACAAGTGTTATATGGGGACATTTTTGGGACTTGGAATTGTGCTGAATGACATTGCAATGACAGATATAGGCCATTATATATTCTGCCATAATCTACAGAATTGTGTGGGAGAGAGGTTAAACTAGAATTTAAACTATAATCTATGCTTAGTGGCAATGCTCCAAAATGTGTTCATCAATTGCAATGAATGTATCACATTAATGAAGGAAGTTTTTAATATAGGAAAACGTGGGAGGTGTGGAGAGTCGTGCATAATGGTATCCCCAATATGTTTTATGTAATATATGTGCAATTTAAGTATCTTTAAAAACAAAGAAACAAATAAATAAATAAATAATCAGATTAATTCCCCTGTCTTAAACTATGTCTGCAGGGTTGATTATACGTATGTCTTTTCCTTTTCTTCATTGAGAAGGGGAAGCTGAGGCGTAGTGAGATACTCATAGATGGATTCAGACTCAGCAGGGACACCTTTTCCCATAGAGTCTGTTTAAATAATGTGAGATCAAATAATACACAGTATAGTGTGGAATTAGTAAGGGGTCCATGGTTTTCAACTGACTGGCAAGTATAAAAGAATGTTAATGTATAAAAGAAGGTTAAGTACCTCTGGCTTAGATCATTTTTAGCCCTATTCTTGACTTAATACTGTAATGTGTGACTACACAGGATTTAGAACAGAATGTAGGGATTCACACTCTGTCTTCATCATTCACTTATTCTCTGATATTGGGCAAATTAATTAATTCATCTGTACAACATCTTCTTCCTCTGTAAAATTGACAAAATACTTGTACCAGCTTCTTAAAAGAGTTTTAAATATTAAGTTGATGCAATTAAAGTGCTGAGAACAGAATGGGTACTACAAAGGACTTGCATCCCACCATTTCAGATAATGATGATGCATGGGAATGCTACATATCTTTAACAGCTCACCCATTTAAGTGATAGAGAAAAAAATTAAACCCAAACAATTTGAACTTAAGGCATTGTGTATTTTTGTTTTTTTAAATATATTTTTATTGATGTGTATCATTCATACATGAACATAAAAAAGCAATAAGTGTATAGTAAAAGTTGGAAATTATAAAATAAACATGCATTACATCATACATGTGCCCCATATATCACCCCTCCACCAACACCTTGCATTGTTGTGAAACATCTGTTATAAAGTATACAAGAGCATTATCAAAATATTCTTACTAATGACTACTATTTCACTTTTAAAATTTCCCACTGAGATCATCAAAATGCATACCATCCCTTCATTTAGACAAAGTGCAAATTACAATATTTAAACTTCAGATAGACCCATGGAAAAAATTTACTTATTTTACTGGTCCTGTACTTATCAAGTTTATTTGAGCACAACACTTTTACTTCAAGAAATATACTTTATTATACTCCAGAAAAGTTATCAGTAGAATGTAAATGAGTAAATATTTTCTCAGCACATATGTGAATGGAGATAATACTTTAGAATCTAATAGATTTATAAGTAATGGTGCAAAGATCTCGTTCTTCGGGAGTGTTTCCAGATTGAATATTATTACATAAAAGTGACTTTTTTGTAGGCCTGTGTACTGTATGCATTTAACAAAACTGAGAGGGTGCATGTGACTCATCTACTTGTCAAAATAATCCAGATTATCTGCCTTCACTGCTAGTTTCAGAGAGAGAATTAAGTCCTAATCTCAAAACACCACCATTGTGTGTTATGAAATAACTTCTTATGTATCTGAAACAATACTAGTTATGTAACATCCTTATGAGAATTGATAAATTAGTAACTCAAATAATTTTCTGCATCAGTGGTTCAGTTGATTTAACACACAGATCCTCAACAATTTTGAAGATCTTATTTTGTCAAGGTGAAGATTATAACCCCAATTTGTTTCAAACTCTTGTCAGTTTAAAAACATGATAACTAAAATTAATTTTTGTCCATACTGAATTTTCAAATTGTGAAATTCAATAGAAATTAATAAGTAAATTTCAAATTAAAGGGTTACACAATATTTAGGTATATACAAAGACTCTCACAATGCCTTTCTTTTGCCCAGCTTATGAGAGTAGTGCCATGACCAATCTCACCAAGTTTGTGAGTGAATTCATCCTCATGGGCTTTTCAGATATCTGGGAGGAGCAAGCCCTCTATGCTGTGCTGTTCTTTCTGATCTACCTGGCAGCTCTCGTTGGCAACCTTCTCATCATTATACTTACCACTTTGGACCACAGCCTCCACAGCCCCATGTATTTCTTACTGAGGACCCTATCATTGTTAGATCTTTGCTTCATCTCTGTCTCAGTTCCCAAGGCCATCATTCATTCCCTGACCCAAAATTCCTCAATATCTGTCCTGGGGTGTGTGGTGCAGGTTTGTTTGCTTGTGCAGAGCTGGCCTTGCTAACAGTGATGTCCTATGTTTGATATGTGGCAATTTGCTGGCCCCTACACAATCAGATCATCATGAAAAGAAGGTCCTGTGATGGGTGGTTACTACTTCATGGCTAAGTGGGGTTGTCTCTGGGTTATTGAACACAACTGTGATTTTCTCATTACCATTTTATAGGTCAAATTTCGTCCATCAGTTCTGTGAGATCCCCATATTACTCAAACTCTCCTGCTCAGAGAAGTACCTTGCTAAGGTTGGAGCCATAGTTGTGATGACATCTTCGGGTTTTTTATGCTTTATTTCCATCATAGTTTCTTATGTCAATACCTTTTCCATGGTACTAAGGAGCCCATCAGTGGACTGAAGGTCAAAAGCCTTCTCAACTTGTCTTCTTCACCTTGTGGTTTTTTGTTTAATTTTTTAAAATTTTATTAAAAGATACTTAGATTACATACAAGTTACACAAAAAATATAGGGATTCCCATATGCCCGACCTCCCATACCACCCACAATCTCTCACATAAACATCCTTCATTAGTGTGGCACATTAATTGCAATTGATAAACACATTCGGGGGTTTGCCATGATGTACCATAGTTCACACTGTAGACCACACTCTCTCCCACACAGTTCTGCATGTTATATGATGATATAAAATGGCCTATATCTGTCATTGCAATGTCACTCAGGACGAGTCCCAAGTCCCCCAAAAGCCCCTGTATTATAACTTCTTTTCCCCCTCCCTGCTCCCAGAGCCTCCAGTGGTCACTGGCTCCACATCAATGTTGTAATTTCTTCCATTACTTGAATCACAATATGTCTATAGTAAAATACAAGTAAGTCCACTCTAGTCCATAGCTCTTCCCCCTATCCTGAGGAGTCTGGGATGGTGATGTTCACTCCACCTCCAATTGAGAGGGGGCTTATATCCCATGGAAAAGATGGATGGGATTATCCTGGCTGCAGCTGCACACTCTCTCCTTACTGTTTTCCTCAATACAGGATCAATTGCCTACATAAAGCCAGTGTCAAAGTACTCTTCTATTTGGGATCTGCTAGTGTCTGTCTCCTAAACTGTGGTGCCACCCGCCCTGAACCCCATCATCTATAGCCTGAAGAACAAGGATATGAAGGCTGCCTTCTGAAAAATTTGGAGAAAGCTATGTTTAAATGACAACAACAGCACTGATATTTTATTCAGTTCAGGCTAGCAAGGGGCCATTTCAATTAATGGTAACTAGCTTTCCATTTATGTTTCTGTTTCTTATTTATTTCCATTAAATAGGACTGAAAATGTACACTTTTATGAGCATATAGAATTAATACTTTCTCAATATTTCCTTAATCTAAAAGAAAATAGATGAAAAATAGGATTTCCCCAAAGCAAGAGGTTTTAAGAAACAGAAAATATAATTGGGGTGGCTATAACATTGTCATTATTTGTGTTCTTTAAATTTAGATAGATTTAACCATTATAAAAGTATATTGCTGAAATTTTAAGTTTCAGTCAGAAATATGTGTTTGAGATTTATTCATGTTATATTCACCTAGTAATGGAAATCACATTGTTTCAAAATTGCTCTTCTTTTGAAAAGTTTAAATGATTGTAAAGAATATCTTTCCACTTTTCTTCATATGCACAAAGAAAAAAAAACTAGTTTATGATGTTTACTATTTTCAGTTTTAACAGATGGTCAAATTGTTCTTGAAGGTATATATACTGATTTTCATTACTAAATATATTGAATAAAAGTACATTTTGTATGTTTTCTCAGTTTCACATGAATATTTAGTATTGTCAGAGTATTTTTAAAAAATATGCACACCTTTGCATAGTAAAACAAAAAGGTAATGATGTAATATTAACTTTTATTTTCTTGGGTTTCAAATTAAGATGTACCTCTCTTTCTCTGCAGATAGATAGATAAATAGATTATATACGCAAATCACTATTTCTCATCTATATTTTCATTTTTAATATGCATTGCTCATATTTCAGTTTGGTTGCTTTCATGTTTTTATATTTAATAGACATTCATCAATTCTTTTTTCATATGACAAACTTTCTTTTTAGAGAAGTTTTAGAATACAGAAAAGTTAAATAGAAAGTATGGGGTATTCCCACATACACCACTTCATCCCCCTCCCACATTTTCCCCTATTGATAATGTCTTACGTTATTGTACATTTGTTAAAATTGATGAGCAAATATTGAAGCATCACTATTAGCCAAGTCCTATAGTTTATATTATGGTTTAAACTTTTAACTCTACAATTTTATAGGATTTGACAAACGTTTACAATGGATGGTAACTGCCATTACAATACGATGCAGAACAATTTCAATACCCTAAAATGTACTATGTTCCACCTATTCTTCCCTTCCCCTCCCCTCAGAACCTCTGGCAACCACTATCTTTATATCAATAATCCAAGTTCTTCTATTACTACAATATTAATGTCTACTTTGCAATCCCCCCTTATGTTTGTTCTTTCCCTGTCATGAGTACTTTGTGACAGAGATGTCCACTCTGCTTCAGATTGAGAGGAGGCTTAGATGTTTTGGGGCAGATAATAGGAAATGTTTTGCTTGCAGCTGTAAATACTCTTTGTTTTTTAGGATGGGGGTTGTCTATGATTATCATTTTGTTAGTCATCCTGGGCAAGCCTGATGATCTGGAGAGTAGATATTGGCCACAACTCCTCTGAGAATTAGGACTCAACCTGCTGATAAATAGACTGAAGAGTTAAGTGTCTGGGATACATATTTGATGGATATAGTACCAATTATAGGTTCATATAAAAGAGGTAGAAGAATCATGTGTAGGGACATTATAAATGAGTCTAATTCTGATACATTGGCAAAATCAGTTGTCATATATTTGAAGGTAAGTCTCATCAATAGGGTGCTGGTTTCAAGTATTGAGTGTCTTGCTTATAGTGTCTGGATATCTCTAGATCCCTCAGGAGCACCCCAGTTTGGACTTTGTTTATAGTGGCAGTTAGTGAGATCCACTTGAGACGTGCATAAGCCTAACCTCTAAAATGAACTCCCAACTCATTCTGAAATATCTTAGCCATAAAAACACTTTCACCTTCAATGTTTCCACTCTGTGTCAAGGTCTTTCTCCAAATGCATAGCTGGTTGGCACTTGGTATTAATCTCTCAATGCCAGGGATGCTTAATCTTAGGAGTCATGTCCAATGATGGAGGCCTGTTAGTGGGTTTATTTACCAAGTTTGGCTTAAAGAGAAGCCACAATTGAGGAACTAGAGGTCTTCAGAAGGTAACTTATAGGCAATAATTATTATTAGGTTATGTTTCAATTTTACAAGAATAAGGTTCATAAATACAGCCATTAATATTGAAGTCTTGGCATATTGGTCTCTTTTCCTTTTATTAGGCACTGCCTGTGTACTCTAGAGATTCTTTGCCAATCTACTTGAGAACATAGCACTTTGCTTGTGCTTTGGAAAAAGAATTTAATATTTTGTTGCTTATTGTTTGGGTCTACACCCACTGAGATGTCATTCTATAATGACATGAACACATTCATAGATCATAGATCTCTGTTCCAGATGTATCCATCTGTATTAGTCAGCCAAAGTGGTTTTGGTGCAAAATACCAGAAATCGATTTCCTTTTATAAAGGTTATTTATTTTGGGTAGACACCCACAGTTACCAGGCCATAAAGCATAAGTTACTCCCCTCACCAGTCTGTCACCACGTGTTGGAGCAAGATGGCTGCTGATGTCTGCAAGGGTCAGGTTTCTCAGGGCTTGTTTCTTTCTGGCCTCAGATCCTCAGCTCTCTCTACAAGGCCAGCTGTAGAATATCAGGCAAATAGATCATCTTTCTTTCTGGGGCCTCTGCTTTGTTCATTAAAGCCTTCTATCCTTCCTCACATATCTTCTTCTCTAAGTGTTTACTGCCTAAGTTTCAGGATCAAAACTCCAAAATCCCTTCTCTGCAGTGCAGTTTCTCTGTGACTCATTGCCTACCAAGTAGGTGGGGACTCAATGTCCCACTGATGTTGCCCAATCAAAGCCTCAATCATTATTTAATCAAGTAAAAGTGAAACGTCTGAATCCAATATAATCTAATATACCCAGAGGAAAAAAACAGTTTACAAACATAATCCAATATCTATTTTTGGAATTCATAAACAATATCAAACTGCTATACTCCACCTTCTGAATTCCAAAAAGGCATTAAAATATTTTTCTAAAAAACCCTTAAATTTGTAAAATCCTAAATACTACTATTTAGGATAGTAAAAGTAAAAATATTACTTTTGATAAATACTTAATCATATCAAAATCAGTTTAAAGAAATACAGTTTGTTTTGAGGAAAACTCCTGTCTGGCTATAAACTCTGAAACAAAACAATTTATCTGCTTCAATACACAAATGGACAGACAAAGGAGAAACATTTTCATTACCAAAAGGAGAAAATGGGAATGTTAACATGAGTCATAGGTTCTCTACAGATCAGTAAACATACAGGGTATACTCCATTTGATTTCAAAGTCTGAGAGTCATTTAAGATGGTGGTTTCTTATGCCTGGGGCCTCATGAGACCCCAGGGATACCACACCGTTGCCCAATGGCCATTTTCTTGGTTCGAACCTCACCAAGCATCTGGGTGGTGACCAATCGCCAGACCTCCCTCACTCTTGAAGAGCATTGTGGTGATTGCCATACTTTACCCAATCTTTGGGTTCAAGTCGTAACCCCCCTAGTGCAGTGAAGTGAAGGCAACATCCTCCCTAAACCCTGGCATGAAGGTCCATCCCTCTCAGAGCAACAAGTTGGTGACCTTGCCATCTCTAATCCATGGGGGACAGGCCTACCCCTCTCAGACCTATGGGGCATCAACCTCAATCTCCCTAATCTTTGGGGAATGTGTTCCACCCTCTCTGTACCCTGTGGCAGCAAAATTCTCCCTGAACATCGGGCAGGAATATCCACCCTCTTCAACTGCAGGTGCAAACTCACCCTCTCTGTACAAATGGGAGGGGGTCCTCTCTTGTCCCAAGGTGATGTCTTAATTCCAGATCTCAGACTCCAAGGCTTTCCTCTTGAAGTCATTTCCCATTCCATTTCTCTCATTGATGTCCCTTTTTGTCCAAGCTGACAGTGGTTTTGTTCATACAGCTCTCAAAAAGTTTATTGGTTTAGCATGCAAGAAGCAGGGGTCCAAGCCATCAGGCAGTAAGACTTTCCGCAAGTCATTCCTTGATAACTGCATTTTCAATCTTGATTTACAAGTTCAAAGTTTAAGTAAGTCCTCCAGTGGAGCACTGTTGCCTGGCGGCTTGATTTCCTGAGACTTGGAAGTTCCAGAATCAGTATCTGTTTTCTTTGTGCCCAACAGTCCAGTTATCAGCTTATATCTATTATCTAGCATTTTAATATAAGCTGCAAGGAGAAACTTAGTCTCATTCTCTGAGTAATCCTTGGAAAGTTCTGCTAAATACCCAGGCTTGCCATTTTTAAATTCTGCCTTCCATAAAATATCAGGAGTTAATCTTGCTAAGTTCTCTGTGACTTTAAAACATGGATTGCCTTTCCTCCAGTTTCCAATAATAGTTTCATCATTTACTTCTAAGCCCTCATAAAAAGTCTCTTTAGAGTCCATATTACTATCAAAACTCTCTTCAAAGGACTGTAGGTCTTTTCTGCCAAGCATCACACAATTCCTCCAAAGAATACCCCTTACCCATTCATAATACTGTTCCAGCATTTTGGTAATTGCAAAAGCATGACCCTTCTCTCCAGTACCAAATTCTGAATTAGTGATCCCCACCTATCACCTCACAACTGACACCATGCACCAGTGACCCTCCTCTGGCTTAGATACTGAATGAACACTCCCATAATTTTTTTCTCAAATACAGTCCTAATCCTCTCCAGTGTTAACCTATTCCTTCCTCCAGCCTTCCTCCTAGCTGCATGGGTGGCCCAAATCATCCCCCCAACCCCACTCACACTTACACACTCCAGAATCATCAACCCCAAGAACACAGTTGCACCATCATCATTCTGCCCCCTGCCAAACTCCACCATCCACCTTATGATAGCTTCTGTCCAGATTAAGCATCATCTCATAACTCTCTTCTCTATCTATATCCTGGCCACCTAAATTACAGACTCTACCATGATGAGTCTGCTCAATAGTCTTAGTTATTATCAGTGCGATCATACAATATTTGTCCTTTAGTGACTGGCTTACTTCACTCAACATAAGATTTTTCAGATTTATCCATGTTGTTGCATGTGTAAATATGTCATTCCTTCTTAGAGCTGAGTAACATCCATTGTAAATGTCACATTTGTTTATACATTCATTTTTTGGTAGATTCTTGGGTTGCTTCCTACTTTTGGCAATTGTCAATAATGTCAAATGAATATTGGTGTGCATATATCTGTTCATCTCCCTTTTTTAAATTCTTCTGGTATATAACCAGCAGTAGGATTGTCAGATCATATGGCAATTCTATACTTAGCTTTCTGACATGTGGCCAAACCATCCTCTAATTTGCTGTACTAATCTATGTTCCCACCAGCAGTGGATGAATGTTCTTCTTTCTCTACACCCTTCCCAAAACCTGTATTTCTCTGTTGTTTTAATAGCAGCCAGTCTAGTGGGCATAAGATGATATCTCATTGTAGTTTTGATTTGCATTTTTCTAATATTTAGTGATTTTGAACATCTTTTCATGTGCTTTTTAGCCATTTGCATTTTTTCTTTGGAAAAGTGTCTGTTCAAATCTCTTACCCCATTTTCAAATGGGTTGTTTGGTTTTATATTATTGAGATGTATGATTTCTTTATATATGTTGAATTTTAGGCCCTAATTGGATAAGTGGTTCCCAAATATTTTTTCCCATTAAATAGGGTGTCTTTTCACTTTCTTGACAAACTCCTTTGAGGACAAGACATTTTAATTTTGAGGAAGTTTCATTTATCTGGTTTTTATTTCTTTGCTCATGGTTTAGGTGTAAAGTTTATAAAACCATTTTTATGGTTTTATAAACCATAGATGCTTCCTTATACTATCTTCCAGAAGCTTTTTGGTTTTGGCTCTTATTCTTTGGTGTCTGATCCACTTGAGTTAATTTTTGCTGTACTTTGTTGAGTGATTTATCTGCATTGATAGACATGATCATAAGATTTTTCCTTTGCTCTCTTAATATGGTGAATCACATTGATTTTCTTATGTTGAACCATCCTTGCATACCTGCGATAAAACCCACTTCATCACGGTGTATAATACTTTCGATGTGTTATTGTATTTGATGAGCAAGTATTTTAAACAAAAAATTTTAAAGGGATGTGAACATTTGAAGAGAAATCCCTTATGTGCCCCAGGAAAGGAGTTCGCAGGTACTTCTCTGAATCGAAAAAACTAAGTACTCCAGAGAAGAGGAGAATGATTCATTCTTACTGATGAAATTTAAACCAGCAAAATAAAGCATAATTTATTATTTTAGTCAGTTAGGCAAACAGAAAAAACTGTGTTCATTCAAAAAAAGAGGATTGTATAAACCTTAAAGCTGGAGAGTGTTTTTGAGGAGAAACATGTCATTCTGTTAAATTTCATCTGGCTTTATCTTTATCTGTTATCCTAGCCTGAGGAATGGCCAGGTATATTTCTACTTCATTAATATTTAAGTCCTTAAATTATTTGAGCTAGTGGAATGAGAAAACATTTTCATATGTTAATTTTTTTTAAAGATTTATTTTATTTATTTCCCCCCACCCCCTCATTCTTTGCATTTGCTGTGTCTATTTGTTGTGTGATGGTATTATTTTTAGGAGGCACTGGAAACCAAACCTGGGACCTCCCATGTGGGAGGGAGGCACCTATTTGCTTGAGCCACCTCTGCTCCCTGCTTTGTTGTGTCATTCATTATGTTTCCCTCCTTATGTTTTGTGTTGCATCATTTTGTTTGTGTCAGCTCACCAAACCTGCCCACCGTATCAGCTCACTGTCCTGCTTGTCTTCTTTAAGAGGCACCAGGAACCAAACCTGGAATCTATGTTGGAGCTCAATCACTTGAGCCACATCTGCTTCCCTCATATGTTAATTTTAATGTGAAGAAATTATTTCATCTTCTTTTAATGCTACTCACCGTGATCTGTGCTTTGTGATGCTGCCATTATTGTAGGATAGGTTTCTGCTCAACAAAATATTTGTCATATATCTTTTTATTTATTCCATTTTTTGCACTTATTCTGCAATATCCCATGTTTCCCCCTTCTAGAAATTCATAGCACCAATTAATATATCTAAGGCCATATCCCTTACTGAGATATTTTCCAATACTTCCTTATATATTGTTTAAATTTGACTTAGAACTCTTCAACTTTAAATGTTAGAATTATTCCATGGAGAAATTTTCTCTTTGTGATTCTATCAAAGAAGAATCTGTTGAAGAATAACTATAATTAAAATTATCAATTTAAAAATCCAGATATCTCTGTTAATGAAACACTGAGTGAAATAAACATGTGAAGTTGTTTATCCAAACTCTTAAAATTATGCAGAGTATTTGGAACACTAGGAGAAAAAAGCAGTCCCTTACAATATGAAAGGAGTAAATGCAAAACAATGTGCTTAATTCTAGCCTATGTAAAACACAACTAAAGAGAGACACAATTTATAAACTGTGCATGAAAGATGTGCTTTCTTACTTCATGCAGTTTTCTCAAAAACCTTTATAGAAATCAACCTTAGGAAGAGGGTAAATAAATTTCATAAAATAAATAGGTTTTTGGTACAGATAATACTAAATGACTTATTTTTCATCATGTGCATCATGAAACTTACAAAGATCAAAAATACAAATATTATAAAGCAAAGCAAACTACAATATAAAATTTGACCTTTATCTTAGCATATCAAATTCAAATCATTAGGGAAAGGATTTGGAGAAAATAGCACAATATATTAATTGATATATCTGTGTACTTCTTAAAAAGAATTCTTGGTTATATTGTACTCTAACTTTTTGTAGATTGTGAATATTCCCATATTTATTAATATTATGTACATTGGATGCCAAAGACAAAATTTTATACATTTTCTTATTATGAATTTTATCTTACCTCTTAAGTTTTCTTTAAAAAAATCAGGAGGTGAAACTGCCTTCTCTGGCATTACATATCAAATATTTAAAAACCTTAGAAAATACTAAAATTGTTATATTTAATAAAAGAATGTTCTGGGTACCTAGGTTTTTTTATATTATTCTCTATTTCTACATATTTTTTATATTCATTATAGAAGTGTTTTAGCAATGTCTAATGATTTTTAAAATGAATGACTTTTCATGCCCTATTTTTACTAATAGAATTCAGTGATAGAGTAGTAAAATGCTTTTTTTTTTCTTTTTTAGTTTTTATTCATAGCATCCCAAACAAGCAATCAGTACTTGTAACTCCTCCCTAAATTAATGCACAATGTCACATAAACACCCATTCTGAGTCATCATTAGGACACAAATCTCCCAGATTAGCTTTCTTGCAGTAGACCTAAAAGTCTACATGACAGAAATAAGGTGGACTTTTCATAATCTCTTATTTAGAAGATGATCAAATCATGATCATATTTCCTTAACTGAATAATTATAGTTTTATATTTCTAAAAGGGGAAAAACATAATATATAATCATGGGTTAAATTTTTTATTGAAAAGTTATTAAGAAATAAAATTGCAGAGAATTTACAAATGAGGCTATATCATTGCACCATATCCCTCCACACACATACATGGAACTTTAATGGGTAGATATACCTTTGAAAATTTTAATAAATTGCATTTAGCTGTGAAACTTATTTATTTAAATATTTCATGACAGTCTCCTGCATCCATTTCTGCATACTTTAAATCATATGTCAACTGAGGATAAAATGTACTGAATTATGGAATATTCTTCATGTTCAGGAAAAAAGTATTTTATGATTCTAAGTTCCTGAACTTAAGTCAACTGAGGCAGTCAGGGTGCACCTTTAATAAGTGTACCTAGATATCCCTTTCTTTCTACTGACAGTCAAGAATTAGGGTCTTGAGGAACAGCTTAAGATGTGGAAGACAAAGAGAGAATTGAAGAATTCTTGCTTCATATTTACACTGTTGTGTTCTCAAAGATGGCTCAAAACCAAAACTGTATGTACACATTTTTATGTGTATACATACATAAGTGTATGTATACACAAGTGTATGACTTATGGAGAGAAAAATATGTTCCAGACCAATTTTAGGCCATTCATCCATTCCCATTCTTGTCCCTTTCATTTGGAGTTGCAAGGACTTTCAAGAAATTAAAGTTTTATCCAGAATGTTGCTCCAAAGAGCCATAGGCTGAATGGAACTCTTGGTCTTTCCTACTCAACTGGGTCTTTTTTTATTTTTCTCACCATGCAATCTAGGTACGTAACTTGACTTTGTAAGACTGTCCTGAATCCAAATCCATTCGTTCCATATACCTTAGCATTTCACTTAAATGAGTAGAAAATCAAGTACATAAAATAAAAAAATAATAATTCTGATGAATTATTGGATTACAGAAAACTAAGTCTTAGTTATGTTCTGACAAATTCAGGCTTCTTAAAATGGGGGAATCTACAAATAAGTTTGAGCTTCAATATCTCCAACTACAAAATGTAATTCATTTTCATCACCTCTGCTTCTCTACCAATTTTGACAGCATTTAAATATCATCTTTCAGTGAAACCTCCTTACATATAACAGTGAAGCTGTCTCTGTGTGATTCTGTCAAATAAATGAACTACCTGTCCTTCTACTTTTGTGTTGATTTTAAGCTGTATGGATTGGAGGACTGTATGTTCTTAAAGTAAATCCATTTCTCTGGATTTACTTGTAAGCAAGAAATTTTGGTAAGTATGAATTTAACTTATGATATGACCCACCTCAGTCAGTGAAGATCTTAATCCTATTACAGGAATCCTTTATAAGAGAACAAATCAAGATGTAGAGATGAGAAAATTATGGAAGCAAGAAGCTGAAAGCAACAAAACCCAGAAGAGAAAGGAGAGACTAAAACATACCTCCATGTGCCTTGCCAAGTGACAGAGGATTCCAGAATCACTGGCAGTTGGTCTTCAGGAAAAAAACATTGACTGATGATGCTTTGATTTGGATATTTTTTTCAGCTTCAAAATGGTAACCTTGTAAGAGAATAAATCCCCATTGTTAAAGCCAACCCAACCCTTTCATGGTATCTGCTTGAGCAGCTTAACAAACTAGAACAAAGTGTATCAGGATAGGCAGACCAACACTGTGGCCCAAAACCAAAACATCAATGTTCTGCTTTATTTACCAATGCCTAGATGACCTTAGGAATCACCAAAACTGATTAAAATGATAAAAATTCCAGTATAATGTATTATATTATTTAATTTGTTCCTTTGATATAATATTTACAAGCATAATTTTAATATGCCCATCAATTCACTTTAATCAGTGTTCTTGATGTTAATTTCACAAAGATATCCATTGGTTTAAATTATTGGTTGCATAAATCTATGTATTCAGCTTCATGAATCGATAAAAATCTAATCAGTTCAAGAACAGTAATACCTAGTAGAAGGGCATCTGGCTTCTCAATACCTATTTAGAATCTGGAATAAAGGAAAAGCAAAAATTCTGATGCTTACCTCTAGTAATCACTAGAAGAAAATGCATGTTTTCATTGTGCAAACTCAGTGATAAAAAGTAGCTGATTTACAATTAGCAAAGAGAGATTTTTCTCCTTTATGTGTCCATAGACACTGAACCCCTGGAATTTGGAGTGGACTGGTTTTCAGAGAGAAGACAGTGAATGCTGGTCTCTCAAAATGCAAATCCCTCTCCAGATTAAAAGTGATAATAACTGCTGAAGAGAATCCTGAATACTATTGAATGGATGGTAATAGAAATTAAAATCCCTGGAAAATGGTGAGCATGGAGGATATGTAAATTTTATTAAGATAGAAAAGTCAATAATGAAAAGGAAAAAAAAATCTAATGATTTGCAATTTCACATTGCACAAAAACAATCTTTGATAAAGTTCAAAATTGAGATTTTTTAAGGGGACTCAGGAAATAATATAATAATATGATTTATTGTTTAACTTCATCATTAGGAAATGATTATGTCTAGTCATTTGGTCACCTCAAAACAGGTAAACATATATCCAATTTATTTCACAGTTATTGTAGCCTATTTTATTATTTAAAACAAGCTATCAGAATATACTGGCTCAATAACGAAATCATTATGCTTCATATCTATCTGAAAATCTTTTGATAACACAACCAGTGATAGACTAAAAGTAAGGATGAATAATGGGTTTCATCAAATACACTTCTGAAGTTTTGATGTCAATTTAAAAATCTATCATAACTGCATAAGATGCATATTTTATCATTTTAATTTTCCAGTGAGAATGCTGATACAGGAGAGACAGTTCATGAAATGGTCAATGTCATACAATCAGTAAGTGGAACTGTGAAACCCCAAGTGTTCTGTCTCCATAATTAGAGAACCATTGAACTGTGGAATCTCCCTCTTCTAGTTATTACCACTGTATGTACGACCTTATGCATTAAAATATCCAAAAATGCTGCTTATGAGAAATGCATAGGGAATATGAATTGTGGAAAGACGGGGATAAAATTTTCCTTTGTGTAATTGTAGTTTATTGGAAAGCACAAAGTAATTAATTGAAAAGTGATAATAAAAATGTGTGAATTCAGTAAGGTGTTAGGGTACAAATTAATAGGAATAAATTAATAACGTTTCTCTATTCAAACAAACAAAAATATTTAGAAAATTATTTTAAAAATTCTCCTATTCCACAGGGAAAAATATATAAAGTACTTGAGAAATAAATTAACCCTAAATATGCATTATGTGTGCATACATATGAAGGAAAAAATGAAAAAAAATCATTCAATTAATAATGAAGGGAACAAAAGTAGATTTACAATTTTGATAATTATGGTATGAACTTGTATAGAATAGCAATATCAACAATATTTCAATATTATGCCCATTTGGAAAGTAACTTTCATATTTTAGTATTCTCTAGAATAATGAAAATGCATTGGCATTATTTGTTTCTTCAACGTTTATTGAATTTTCTACGATTATCGTAGTTTTAGTTTGCTTTGCAGAAGAAGACAGATACCATAAAATTGGCTGGCTTTTAAAAATGTGAATTTATTAGATTAAAAGTTTAGTGTTTTGAGGCATTATCAAGGTGATGCTTTCATCATAGAGGCTGTCTACTAGTGATCATGTTAATGTAAAGTCAGCTATTTCCAATAGACGGGCCCACCCAATCCCACACTAGAAAGGACAATTTTTTCTTTTACTGAGAAGGTGACTTATTGTGAGTTCACAAGCAAGGAACTGGGGGAATCTTCCCCAAACCAGTTCAAAGTGAAAATGGGAGCTAGGGTTTTTAGACAGGAAAATAAGAAAAGGGATATTTGAGAAGAAAAACAAGTGAAAAAAAAGTGATTCCAGGGGTCTTGAGAGGAGGGTATATGCAAATTTTCAGTTCTTTGTTGTCTCAAGCACATCCAACTTGTACTTGATTTCAGCAGCTAATACACCACAATTTAGATACAGTTAAGCAGGTGCAAGGCATTCATGTTTCCTTTCTCAAACAACCGCTCAAGGATATCAAACTTTTTGTCTATGGGAAAAGTTACAGATTTACACCATTCTGTTTGGTTGTGCTTTGAAGTCTTATCTTTTCATGTAAGCAAAATGGAGAAGATCTGGTTAATATTTTTCAGGGAACTACATGCAAAGAGTAAATTTCTAAAATTAGATTTATAGAAAACCAGTACATTTAATTTTAGAATTTTATAAAAGCTGCTTAAGTTTAGAAATTTCAATAAGCACGTTTTTCAGCTATCAATCCTGGACTCCTCTATCACATGGCAACACACATAATTACATATGCAGGCCTCTCCTTTCTCTTCCAGGTAGCATCACTTTCAGCTACGTGCTTCCATGTTTTTCTCTTCTCTTCACCAGAATTTCATTCTCTTTAAAGGACTCAGTTAAGAGGATTAAGACCTACCCCCTGTAAGCTGTGTCACATCTTTAGTAAAGAACTTACTCAGGAGAAGTTTCTACTTAAAATAGGTTCATACTGAGAATAATGGATTTACTTTAAGAGCATACTTTTCTTGGGTATATACAGCTTCAAACCACCTCAACTTGTCTTTTTGGTAGAGATTGATTTGTTTTGTTTGTTTGTTTTTAGTATTTTTTAATGCTTTATTTTGTGTACATAAATTTTATTGGATGTAAAATTTGCCAATATTATTTATCAACCTGAGACTTATCTTCTTATGGTTGTAACATTGTCTTTCTAAGAGTAGAAAGTGTATTTTGATCCATAAAAATTCTTGAGTTTGTTCTATTATGGTCATGCTTTTGATATTTTATCTAAGAAATAATCACCAAACATTTACTTACATATTTTTTATTATATTTTATTTTATTTATTTATTTATTTATTTATTTATTTATTTATTTTTGATGTTCTTTATTGATTTGTTTTTAAAATTTTTATTTTTTCAGGACAATTTGGACCATGGAAACAGGTAAGAGACAATGCCTTGTCCTTGAATATTGAAAGAATATGAGCAATTGAAGGATTTTGTTGAAGAAATGAGGGTAGAAAGCGGTGGTAACAGAAAAATAATCAACCTTTTGTATGAGAATGGATAACAGTCAATTATTCGTAGACTAGGGATATAAATCTGATACTATCCTGCCCCCAGAAAAACTTATGTTCTTGAAAACAATACTTTTATCTCTAGCAGGATGGCATGAAGAATTTTTGGAATCATTGACTTTGGTACTATTTTCTTTAGAGCATGTCAAAATAATATTGGGCAAATCGTGTGAATGTCATACCATAACTCTATAATCAGAGTGTTATATGCATGTTTTATTAGAAGAACAATTATTTACTATATGTTCCAATATCATTTATATTCCACTAGGGGAGGGAAAAAAGTAGATTTTAAATTTTGAAAATTATAACATGAGCTTGGATAGAATGTCAATATCAACCACAGTTCAATATTGTTCTAGCTTGGAATACCAGTTGTGTCATAGGTGACAATAAAAAGATAATTGAATTCAAATCAATAGCTAATATGGGCAATCAAAGAGAATTACACAGAGAGGAGGAAACTTTATGAGTAATATTCAGTCATTTGATAAAATAATAAATGATGCAGTTCTAACTTTGGATAAAGATAAAGCAAAATTTAAAATACAAAATATGATCAAGGATGTAGTGCTATAATAAATAGTTATTTTTGTAGATACTACATTATCTCCTGAATGAATAATTCAAATTTGTATAGATCATTTTGAGTTGGGGAAATTTTTTTTATATTTATTTTTGCATGTCTGAAGGAGGAGGTAAAAATATAAATTGAGGTCTGGGTCTACCCTAAGGATGATTTCCCATTGTACCATTTGGTCTCTCCTGTTGCCTTCACTAAGAATGATTCCCTATGCAGCTGTGTGCATACTGTGATCCCATTCTCAGTCCCCTTTGGTGCTTGACTCCAGGAATAATTTATAAGCTGTGTGAAAAAAATTAAATAAAGAACTTGCATTTGACATAAGTGTTATAGAAATACTATAATTTTTTTTAAATCTAAGTGTCAAAATAAATTGTACAAAGATACATGTCTTTATACTATTGCCAATAGGAACATAGGACATTTTTAGGGCATTGGAATTGTTCTGCATGATCTTGCAATAATGGATGCAGGCCATTTTAAATTTAAATTTGCACCTATAAAAATATATGGTGCAAAATGCAAACCATAGTGTAAACCATTGACAATGATTAATAATGATGATTCAAAATTTGCACATCAATTGTAACAAATGTAATGTCCACATGTAAAATGTTATTAAGAAGGGAAAATGGAATAGAGGGCAGACATTGAGTATATGGGAACCCCCATAATTTCTATGTGACTTTTCTGTAACCTAAAGTTTCAATGAACATAAATTATAAAAAAATAAGACACTGAGGGAACATATGGAATTCCCATCCTGGGAGTCCTGATACATTGTCTAATAGAGAAGCAAGACTCTCCTGAGTATGGGCAGTGCCTAGCAAAGGACAACAAACCATTATATCATACCCTTGATATTGATTATTGTACTTAAGTATCTTTTCTTGTGAAATTGAAACTTAGTCTAGTATTATAGTAATAGTATAGTAATAGGTAATAGTTACCTCCTGAGAGCCTCCTTGTTGCTCAAATGAGGCCTCTCTCTAAGTCAAACTTAGCCTGTAGATTTGCTACCTTCCCCCCTGCATGGGATAAGACATCCTGGGATGAGCCTCCCTGGCACAGAGGGATTACTACCAAACTCTGACTAGTGATGCATCTAGAAAAAGACCTTGCCAAAAATGGGGAAATGTTAAATACAGTTGAATTTTTATGGCTAAGAGATTTCAACATGAATTGGGAAGCCATTCCAGAGATTACATTTGTGCATGTCTCAGCAGGATCTCATTGACTGCAACAATAAACAGTACCTCAAACAGTGGGGCACTTGAGGGATCTAGAGACACTTAGGGACTATAAGCAGGGCAGATATCTCATGTATTTGGCACCCTGTCAGTGGGCCTTATTTTTGGATTTATGCCTTCACATTATAAAAGAGTTAGACCCATTTATAATTTCCCCACACATGGCTCTTCTGTCCCTTTTATTTGAACCTATAGTTAACAAAATACTTTTTAAATATATGTCTCAGGGACTTGAGATTTTGGCCTGTTCAAATACCAGTTGAGCCCTTAATATCATCAGAGTTGCAGCCAACACCTAGTCTCCAGTTCACTGGACTCACCTAGGAAAACCAACAAGTAGATGATGATGGACAATGCCCATCTGAAGGAACAGAGAATGTCTACAACCATAAGCAAGATAGTTCCATCAATTGGCCCATGAGATCTAAGTCCCATCTCATTAGAAGAAGAGTGGGCATCACCATCCCCAAATCCTCAAGATTGGCAAATAAACAATTAACTAAACTACACTTATTATAATTCTGTTATTATTATATTATAGACTTATTATTATTCTAGCAGTGGAAGAACTTGTATCATTTTAATAGAGTCATCAGAGGTTCTGAGGAGAAGGAAAGGGAATAAGAAGTATAACAGGGGGCATTGGGAACATTGGAATTGTCCTGCATGAAATTGCAATGACAGATACGGGCCATTATACAATTTGTCAAAGCTATAAAATTGTGTGTTACTAAGTGTAAACTATAATGTAAACTGTAGTCCATGGTTAGTAGCAATGCTTCCATTTGTGTTCATCAATTGTAACAAATGTAACACACTAATGAAAGATGTTAATGTGGAAAAGTGTGGGAAGGGGAAGGCTGAGGTATATGGGAATCTTCTATATTTTTTATTTAGCATATATGTAATCTAAAGTTCTTTAAAAATAAAATACTGAGTTTGGCTTAGAGAGAGGCCACATTTGAGCAACAAGGAGGTTTTCAGGAGGTAACTTTTAGGCAACCTATGATACTAGGTTAGGTTTCAATTTAAAATTAAAGGTTCATAAGTACAGTGTTCATTATCAAGGGCCCATCAATGGTCCATCCTCATTCACTATTCACTGGCCCTGTACTCGGGGGATTCTTGCTATCACATTAGAGAATGTGGCAGAGCTCCCCAGGAAGGGAATTTGATAATGTTTTTGTTATTGTTTGGATCTCCATCCACCATGAAAATGCCTCATGAACACTTGAACACATTCATATACCTTATAGGAGTGCCCCATGTGAACCTCCTCCCATGCATCCTCCATCACTGACAAGTCACACCAATGATCCTCCCCTGCCAGAGTTGTAACCCTTCTATGATCCAAAACTTCTTCTAAAATGAAGCCAACAATATAACCAAATGCATTTAATAAGAAAATGAAATAATAATGATAGTTTTCAAAATAACAAACAAAATACAATTTTTAAAAAAATTTTGAAATGAAAAATAAAATAAATATAATTTTTAAAAAATTGACATTTCTTTGACTGCTGTAAATCTGTTGTCTTCTATGTACAGTGACATTTCCTTCCATTAATTATCCTGGTGTCTTAATTTTTTTTATTTTGTCATTTTATCTTCAAAGAAGCTTTAGGCTAGTGAAAATTCACATAGAGAATATAAGGGATTCCCATAAACCCAACATCCTCCTCCTTTCCTCCTTTCCCCTATTAATAACATTTCACATGTAGATCATACATTTTTTACATTTGATGTACAAATGTTGAAGCATTGCTTATAACCATGGTCATTGATTTATTTACATTGTGATTTATATTTGGACCATAAACTTTTTTTAACAAATCAATTTTATTCATACATATTAATAAACATACAATTCATCCAAAGTTTACAATAAATGGTATTTGCTATAATCACATAGTTGTGCATTCATCACTTCAGTCATTATTAGAGCATTTTCATTATTTCAATAATAATAATATTAACAAAAATAGAAGAACAAACAAACCAGAAAATTCCTCACCTCTCAATCCTTTTATGCTTCCCCCACTGTACATAGCTGCTGTTTCTTTTTTATCCAAAGTGTACCATCCATGGCTTTTAGTATAATCATAATGTTGTACATTTATCATCTCAAAAATTTTAAAACTATTACATTGCTCCAAAAAGAAAGACTCCGTATGCCTTAACATTCCTTGCTCAGACCTACATAACCACTAATCTTCTTTCATTTTCATAAATTAATTTATATTTACATTTTATGTAAATGGAATTATACAATATATGGTATTCTGTGTCTGGTCTCCTTCACTTAGTATAATGTGTGTTTTTTTTTTCTGATATTAACATTTTGTGCTATTAACTTACATTTGTATAGCTTCAAGTAAAAATGGTCTTATACATGCAATTTTAGCCATTTCATATTTCACATAATGTATTTGTATTTCACACAATATATTTATTTCATAATAGGATAATCATACAGTATTTGTCCTTTTGTGTCTGGCTTCCTTCACTCAACATAATGTCCTCCAGGTTCATTCATGTTTTCATATTTTTCACCACTTCATTTCTTCTTACTACCACATATTATTCCATCATGTGTATACTCCACAATTTTTTTTATCCATTCATCAGTTGATGGACATTTGGGCTGTCTCCAACTTTTGGCTATTGTGAATAACACTGCTATGAACAGGTGTGTGCAGATGTCTATTCGTGTCACTGCTGTCAGTTCTTCTGGTATATACCTTAAATGGTATTGTTAGGTCCAATGGCAAGCTTTTATTCAAGTTCCTTAGGAACTGCCAAACCGTCCTCCACAATGGCTGTACCATTCTACCTTGTTACCAAAAGTGAATAAGTATTCCTATCTCTTCACATGTTCTCCCACATTTATAATTTTCCTAATTTTTACTAGCAGGCAGTTTAATAGGTATGAAATTGTATTTCATTGTAGTTTTGATATGCTTTTCCCTAATCACTAGTGATGTTGAACATTTTTTCATGTGTTTCTTTTCCATTTGTATTTCTTCTTTAGAGAGTTGTGTTTTCAAGTCTTTTGCCCATTTTTTAATTGCATAGTTTTGTCTTTTTTATTGTTGAGTTGTATGATCCTTTATATATCATGGATACCTATCCCTTATCAGATATGTGATTACCAAATATTTTCTCCCATTGAGTCGACTGCCTTTTCACCATTTTGACAAAGTCCTTTGAGGTGCAAAAGTGTTAAATTTTGAGGAGGTCCCATTTATCAATTTCTTTTTCTTATGTTACTCAAACTTTGGGCATAAGGTTCAAGACGCTATCACCTACCACACAATCTTGAAGATGTTATCCTACATTTTCTTCTAAGAGTTGTATGGTTGTTGTTTTTATATTTAAGTCCTTGATCCATTTTGAGTTAATTTTTGTATAAAGTGTGAAATAGGGGTATTCTTTGTTTCTTTTGGATATGGTTGTCCATTTGTTGAATAGACTGTTCTGGCTCAGCTGGGTAGGCCTAACTGCTGTATCAAAAATTATGTGACTGTAGATGTGAGAGTCAATTTCTCAGTTCTGAATTTGGTTCCATTGGTCAAACTGTTTGCTTTTATGCCAATACCATGCTGTAGTTTTTTGGTTTTTTGTTTTGTTTTGTTTTGTTTTGTTTTACCACTGTAGCTAAGTAATATGCTTTATATTCAGGAAGTGAGAGTCCTCCAACTTCTTCCTTCTTTTTTAAGACATTATTTGCTATTCGGGGACCCTTACCATTTCAAATAAATTTGATTATTGACTTTCTGATTTCTGCAAAAGAAGTCTGCTGGGATTTTTATTGGGATTGCATTGAATCTGAAAATCAGTTGGACTAATATTGACATCTTAACGATATTTAGTCTTCCAGTCTATGAACACAGAATGTCCTTCCATTTATTAAAGTGTTCTTCAGTTTCTTTTAGCAAAGCTTTGTAGTTTCCTGAATACAGGTCTTTTATGACCTTGGTTAAGTTTATTCCTAAATATTTGATTGTTTTAGTCACTATTATAAATGTAATTTTTTTTCTGATTTTCTCCTTAGATTTCACATCAGTAGTGCATATAAACACTATTGATTATTGTGTATTAACCTTGTATCTCACCATTTTGCTGAACGCATCTATTAATTCTAGTAGCTTTGTTGTGGATTTTTCAGGATTTTCTATATATAGGATTGTGTCCTCTGGAAATGGTGAAAGTTTTACTTCTTCCTTTCATATTTGGGTGTCTTTTATTTCTTTGTCTAGCCTAATTGTCTAGCTAAAACTTTTAGCACAATATTGAATAATAGTGGTGTTAATGGGTATCTTTATCTTGTTCCTGATCTCAGTGGGAAAGTTTTCAGTCTTTCACCATTGAGTACAATGCTAGCTGTAAGGTTTTCTTATGTGCACTTCACTATATTGAGAAAGCTTTCTTCTATTCCTATCTTTTGGAGTGGTTTTTTTTTTTAATCAAGAAAGGATGCTTTATTTTGTCAAATGTCTTTTCTGTCTCAGTTGAGGGGATTATGTGATATTTCTTCTTCAATTTATCAGTGTGGTTTATTACACTAATTGATTTTCTTGTGTTGTTCCACCATTGCATACCTGGGATAAAACCCACATGATCATGGTGTATAATTATTTTAATGTGCTTTTGGATTCTGTTTGTATATTGTTGAGGATTTTTGCATCTATATTCATTAGCTATATTGGCTGGTAATTTTTTTGTAGTATCTTTTTTTGGTTTTGGTATTAGGGTGACGTTGGCTTCAAAGAATGAGTATGGTAGCATTCTTTCCTATTTAATTTTTTGGAAGAGTTTGCACAACATCGGTATTAATTCATCTTTGAATGATTAGTAGAATTAAACTATGAAGCCATCTAGTCCCAGGCTTTTCATCTTTAGGAGGGTTTTAATAACTGTTTCAATCTCTTCACTTCTCATTGGTTTGTTGATGTCTCCTATCTCTAAAATCAATGTAGGTAGTTCATGTGTTTCAAGGATATTGTCCATCTTCTCTACATTGTCAATTTTTTTGTGTGTGTACAGTTGTTCATAGTATCATATAGTATCATCTTATAATCTCTCTTATTTCTACAGAATCAGTGTTAATGCTCCGTCTCATTTTTTATTTTATTTATTTGTGTCTACTCTCTTTTTTTTCAATCTAGCTAAGGGTTTGTTGATTTTGTTGATTTTCTCAAAGAACCAATTTTTGGTTTTGTTGAGTCTCTCTATTGTTTTTTTGTTCTTGGTTACATTTTTTTCTACTCTGATATTTACTATTTCTTTCCTTCAGCTTGGTTTGGGATTGGTTTGCTCTTAGTTTACTTGTTCTTCCAGGTGTGCCATTAGATCATCAATATTAACTCTTTCTTGTTTTTCAATGTAAGCATTGAGTGTTATAAATTTTCCTCTCAGAACTGCCTTTTCAGTGTCTCATAGATTTTGGTATTTTGTGTTCTCATTTTCATTCAGCTCAAGATATTTGCTGAATTCTCTTCCAATATCTTCTTTGACCCACTTATTGTTTGAAAGTGTCTTGTTTAATCTCCATGTGTTTTCTGTCCACTATTTATTTCCAGCTTCATTCCATTATGATCAGAGAAAGTATTTTGTCTAATTTCAATCATTTTGAATTTATTGAGACTTGTCTTGTGAACCGACATATGATCTATCTTGGAGAAGGATCCATAAGCACTTGAAGAAAATATGTGTACTGCTGTTTTGGGGTGCAATGCTCTATAGAGTTCTGTTAGGTCTAGTTCATTTATCATGCTATTCAAATTCTCTGTTTTTTTAATTTATCCTCTGTCCAGATATTCTATCCAATACTGAGGGTGGTATATTGAAGTCTCTAACTATTATTGTAGAGAAATCTATTTCTCCCTTTTACTTTGCCAGTATTTGCCTCATTTATCTTGGGGCACTCAGGTTAGGGGCCTAAATATTTAGCATAGTTATTGCTTTTTGGTGAGTTACCCCTTTTATTAATATATAATGACCTTTTTCATTCCTTATAACAGTTTTGCATTTAAAATCTATTTTGTCCAATATTAGTATCAATACCCCAGCTCTTTTTTGTTTACTCTTTGCATGGAATATCTTTTTCCAAAGCTTCACTTTTAACCTGGTTGTGTCCTTACATCTGAGGTGAGTCTCTTGTAGACAACACATAGATGGGTCATGTTTTTCAATACATTCTATCATTTTGCGTCTTTGATTGGGGCGTTCAAGCCATTAACATTCAATGTTCTGAATGTAAAGGCATTACTTACTTAATCCATTTTGTCCATTGGCTTTCTGTTGTCATATCATACTATAGTTTATCTTTTTACTCTTTCTAACATTCTTCACTTCTACACTCTTCTCCAAGTCTTTCATCCTTGCTTTTCCTTTCAGGCTGCAACACTCCCTTTAGTTATCTCTTGTAATTCTGGTCTTTTGGTAATACATCCTATCAGTTTTTGTTTTTCTGTGAATCCTTTGAACTCCTCTTCATTTTTGAAGGACAACTTTGCCGGACACAGAATTCTTGGATGACAGTTTTTTTCTTTCAATACCTTAAATACATCCTACCTCTTCCTTCTCTTCTCCATGGTTTCTGATGAGATGTCAACACTTAATCTTATGAAGTTTTCCTTGTATGTGATGTTTTCTTTTCCCTTGCTAATTTCACAATCTTCTCTTTATCTCTGATATTTGTCATTCTGAAGAGTAGGTTTCTCCAGGTAGTCTCTTCATGTTTATCCTATTTAGGGTGTGTTGTCCTTCTTAAATATTGATATTTATGACTTCCATAAGGTTAAGGAAGTTTTCAGTCATTATTTCCTCGAATTTTCTTTCTGTCTCTTTTGCATTCTCTTCTCCTTCTGGGACACAGATAATAACGTATGGTTTTCTGTTTCACTTATCATTCAATTCCCTGAGACCCTGCTCCATTTTTTCCATTCTCTTGTCTTTCTGTTCTCTGTCTTTTCCCGTTCAGATGTTCTGACTTCAAAATCACTAATTCTGTCTTCAAACATTTCAAATCTGCGGTTATGTGCCTCTAATGCAATTTTAATCTCATCCCTCGTGAATTTTGTACACACAAAGTCAATTACTTTTCTTTCCAGGTTTTCAAATTGCTTTTTATGCTCACCTGGTGTCTTCTTAATATCCTTTATCTCTTTTGTCATATTTTCTTTCAATTCTTTATAATGATCTAGGAGAGTTGTGTGATTATCATTGATTAATTGTCTCAAATCCTGAATCTCTTCAGGATATTTGCTTTGTTCTTTTGGCTGGGCCATCTATTCCTGCTTCTTAGTATGGTTCATAATTTTTTACTGATGTCTAAATATCTGATATGTTGGCAATTTTACTCTGATGGTCAATTTCTCTTTTGGCAATTATTATTTTTTTCAATTTCTTTGATATTTGGTTCAATTTATCCTAAGTCTTTTAACTTGCCCAGGTTAAGTTACCAAAATGGTGCTAAGGACTCACTAGTTGGTTGCAGGGATGGTGTGAAAGGAGCTCTAAAAGCAGTTTCTGCCCATGTAATTTCCAGACCAGCCAGCTGGTGGTGCTCATTGGTGCACCTTTCTGCAAAGATGGGTCTCTGTCAGTTTTCCTATGTTTTCATCTGGCCAGAGCTGAGATTCAAAGTGGCTCTGCTGGCTGAATTCACTGAATTAAAGCCACCTGACCCCCTTTCCCTTTTCCTTTGTAACAGCTGGCAAGGAGGAACACGTCTTCATGTTCCCTTTCAGTCAGCTGAAATGAGCAAGAATTTTAGCCTCACAGAATATTTTGGGGGAGGGAGAACTTCTTGGCACCTGGGAGATCTAGAACTCACAGTTTGTTGTTTTGGCTTCTTCATCTCTCATTCCTCACCCTCTTGGGATTTGTGAAGCACTGTTCTGGTCTGCTGGCCCCCCCAAATCAGGTCCTTCAGGCAGCCTTTGACTGTTTCTCCATTGTTTTTATGAGAACTGAACATTATCTGCTGCCATGTTCCCAAAATTCATGAAACATCCATTTTTTACATTTTGACAAAATTTATCATGGCCTGTATCCATCCATCTTTGCAATATCATATAGAACAATTCCAATGCTCCAAATATGCCCCATGCTCCATCTATTCTTTTCATCCCTTCCCCTCCCCTTGGGATCAATGGTAAACACTAAGTTTCATTCCTTGTAGAACAAAATTCATAGCTACTTGCAGCAATGTTAATTGCTTGACATGCTAGTCTGTCTTCCCATATTATGCCCTGCCTATGCTCTTGAGAGACTCCCAGCATTGGACATGACTCCTAGGGATGAGCCTCCCTGTCACTGAAAGATTACTACCAAGAACTGACTAGCAATGCAACTGGAAAAAGACCTTGATTAAAGTGGAAAAGGTAGAGGCAAATGAGTTTATATGGCTAAGAGATTCCAAAGTGAATTGGGAGGTCATTCCAGAGGTTACACTTATGCACATCTCAGCAAGATTTCATTCACTGCCACAGTAAAGATTGCTTCATATAGTGGGGCTCCTGAGGGCTCTAGAGGCATCCAGACACTATGGGCAAGGCAGAAAACTAGAGAGTATAGCACCCTGCCAGTAGGCCCTACTTTGGAATTTATTCTCCCCAGTGTGACAGAATTGGACTCATTTGTGGTTTCTCTTATGTAGCTCTTCTACCCCTTGTGCTTGAAGCTATAGTTAGTACTAGAGTTGATAGGTATATGTCCAACTTAAATATTTAGGCTGGCCATGTGCCAGTTGGGCCCTAAATCTCAACAGCATTGCAACACCTACTATCCAGTTCATTGGACTCACTCAGGACAACTAACATGGTGATGATGATGGACAATGACCATCCCTAGGAACAGAGACAGTCTGCAACTGCAAGCATCTATCTGCCCCCAAGGGATCTAAGAACCCTCTCAATTAGAGGTGGTGTGGGCATCACCATCCCAGAATCCTTGGGATTGGGGAAAGAAGATGGAGTAGAGTAAGCTTAATGTTATTCTACTCTAGACTAATTATGATTCTAGCAATGGAAGAAATTTTATCATTGATGTGGAGGCAGTGGTCACCAGAGGTTCTGAGGGGAGGGAGCGGGAAAAATAAATGTAATACAAGGACTTTTTCAGTACATTGGAATTGTCCTGAATGATGTTGGAATGACAGATACAGATCATTATATATCTTGTCATAACTTACAAAATTGTGTGGGAGAGAGTGTAAACTATAATGTAAACTATAATCCATGCTTAAGGGCAATGTTCCAGTATGTGTTCATCAATTGTAACAAATGTACCACACTAATGAAGGATGTTGTTTTGGCGGAAAATTGTGTGAGGGTTAGGGAGTGGGGCATATGGGAATTCCCCTCTATTTTTTTATGTCACATTTCTGTAATCTAAGTACCTTTAAAAAGTAGAAAAGTATATAAAATAAATAAATAAAGCATTTTATTAATTTAATCTAGAATGGCCATTTATTCTCTACACTTCATCCTGAATACACTCTTATGTTATGGCTTTTTAATTTATTAGTCTTAACTGACCATTATGAAGAAATCAGCAGTATAAAAACATTATGATGAATTCTTCCATCTCTGACTGCACATTAAAATGTCAGTCCTTGAAGCATGCTTCTGATATATTTTCATTGATAGCAAATGGGAGTGAAAGCAAGAAAAAAGCCTTTCTCTCCAGTCATTGTTACAATGCTGCAACTATCAAGGATGCCTTTTTTAGGAATAGCCTCCACCTTGTTTCCTTTTATGGAAAGAAAGGTGTGTTAGGTTGGCTTACAGAGAAAGCAGTGGTTCCATTGGTGAAAGACAAGGATTCAGGATGGCCTGCTATGCACAGAAGCATTTTTTTAATGGACAAACTGATTGTGTTTGGTCTCTATGGAAACATGACATTAGTCTATATATTCAAGATAAAGAAGACTTTTCAACTTTAGATCTTATAACGAAGTTAATCCAACTGATGTAGTGTTCAAGAATACTGATCTTATTCACCTCTATACTTGAGAAAATACATATTTTTCCCTAGATCATGGTAGCCAGAATAGCAAACATCATCCAAAGTTGGTGGTTCTGTTCTCCAAGATTGGGGTTTATATAAAGGAGGGGGAGTTTTGTAAATTTCACTCAGTGCTTCTGTCTCAAAAATGTCGTGTTTATATCTGTAGTCATCTAGAAGATGTTTAGGCCTTTGAGATGTGAACACATACGCTTGATCCCCAAGCTTGTGGAAAGATTGAGTGGTCATAATTGTTCCCAAGTGGCAGCTGCTAAGGACCATACCATTTTATTAACTGAAGATGTTTGTCTTTATAGATTTGGTCTAAATATTTTTCATCAGTTAGGAATTATTCCTCCACCATCCATTTTTACTGTACTGAGACAGATGCAGGCAAAATATCCCAAAGAAAGAATAGTCATTGAAGTAGCAGAAGGCAGATTTCACACGGTGCTGCAGACTAGAGAAGCTGTGCACACTATGGGATTAAATGTTGTACAACTTCGTAATTTGCTATATCCTAATGGAGAAAATTGTGCCACTGCTACCTGTCACATTTCTGGTCTTCATTATAAAGACATCACTCTCTTTGTTTGCTTCAAGTGATGGTACCACAGTCTGTCGTACCACAGAGAGATATTTACTTAATTACAGATAATCAGTGCAAGAAAGTTGTTTATAAATAACTAAATTTAAAAAGAATACTTGTGTATGGGGGGACATACGGAAAACAAGGTTCATCCTGAGTATTTGATAGAAAATAGTGGAGTAAAAAATTGCATTATTGTAGTGGATGAAGCTGGAAGGAATTTCACTGGAGATAGGTCAGCACTTTGTAGAGCAATGTCAATGGGACTATCCATGCCAGGTCCTCATTTCTGCTATTGCTTTAAATAAAAATGAAATTTTCTTTGTCATTCAAGATGGCAAAGAATTTAGAGGGAAAAGGTTTGAAGGAAAAAGACAAAATTCTGAAAGGAAAGCAGACATTTTATCAATCCTTCATAAATTTCTCATCAGATGTTTCTTGTGTCTCTGAAATAGATAGCATATATGAAAGAATTAGACTTGATAAACTTACTTTTGCCCATAGAGCTTATGGCAGTTTGATATTGTTTATGAAATCCAAAAATAGATATTTGATTATGTTTGTAAACGGGTCTGTCCCTACGGGAATATTATATTATATTGGAATCAGAGGTTTCACTGTTACTTGATTAAATAATGATTAAGGCTTTATTTTGGCCATGTCGTAGGATGTTGCATCCTTGCCCCCTTGGTGGGCAGGCACTCACAGAGAAAATGACAAGGCACAGGAGTTAGTTGGAGTTTTAAAGCTGGAGCCCAGGAAGTAAGCACACAGAGGAGCAGAGAGGAGGCTCAATTAGACATGGCAGAAGCCCAGGAAGAGAGATGAGCCATTCACCTGATAGTCTACAGCTGGCTTTGTGGAGAGAACAGAGCAGCTGAGTCTGAAGAGAAATGAGGCCTGGGAAGAGAGGAACCCAGGAAGCCTAAACCCTTGCAGACATTGGCAGCCATCTTGCTCCAACATATGGCAACAGACTTTGTTGAGGGAAGTATCTTATACTTTATGACCTGATAACTGAAAGCTTCTACCCCAAATAAATACTCTTTATAAAAGCCAACAGGTTTCCGGTATTTTGCATCTGCACCCCTTTGGCTGACTAATATAGAGCTGTCAGTGTCAACACAAATCCAAGTGTGATCCAAATGGATCCAATTTTGCAATCCTACAGTCAGATACTAAAACAAGCTTTTATGAAATTCCAACTGTGCCCTTATCATCCTTTTTTGAAACATTTGGCAAAGTGTTGAAGTTAAAGGATGAAATGGACAACATCCACAAAGTGACATTTCAAGTGGGAAATAGAATCTTTCCTGCAAATATATATATTTTGGCAGTGCATTCTGTCATTTTTCAGAAATTGTTTATTTCAGATGATAATACTTTATTTAGACTTTGCAGATATTTACCAGAAATATGAAGACTCTGCAAGTGCCATCTCTTTGTGGTCGAGAATTTTTTTTATTGACTTGTTTGAATACTTTTTCCAATTTATATACATAGACACTTGTGACTTCTTACCTCATGGGTCTAACCAAGAAAAAATTTAAACAACCAAAGAAGGTCAGGGCACTCCAAATTCACATTTGAATAAATTGAGCTGCCATGAAGAGAAAAATCAGAGGCCAATATTTAAAGTTTAAAAAAGAAATCATATACCTATAGTTAATGAAAGGCAGAAAAGCAAATCCAAATCTTGCAAAAAAGGAAGAAGTATTGGAAATGACTATCTCATAAGAGTGTTGCAAAATGATGCAAAGATATTTGACTTCAGTAATTTGAGTAGTAAGTTAGATGGAGTCAGATTTTTAAAATATATTTTTTAAAAAGATATTTAGATTACATAAATGTTATATAAAAAATGTAAGGGATTCCCATATGCCCTGCTCATTATCCCTCCCACTTTTTCCCACATTAACAACATCTTTCATTAGTGTGTTACATTTCTTATATTTGATAAACACGTTTTTGAGCACTGTAACTAAATGTGGATTATAGTTTAAATTGTAGTTTGCATTCTCTCACACACACTTTTCTAAGTTATGACAAGGTATATAATGGCCTGTATCTGTCATTGTAATGTCATTCAGGACTATTCTAATGTCCCAAAAATGTCCCCATATTACACCTAATTTTCCCTCTACCTCCCCTCAGAACCTCCAGTGACCATTGCCTCCATATCAATGATAACAGTTTTTCTATTGCTAGAATAATAAGTCTATATTAGAATAACAGTAAGTTTACTCTACTCCATCATTCATTCCCCAATTCTGAGGATTCTGGGATGGTGATGCACACTCTGCCTCTAATACAGAGGGGGCTTATATCTCATGGGGCAGATGGATGAGACTATCTTGCTTGCAGTTACAGACTATCTCTGTTCCTTGGGATGGTCATTGTCATCACATTCTCTTTTTTATTTTTCCTGGGTGAGTCCAATAAACTGGAGAGTAGGTGTTGCTATGCTATTGAGATACTGGGCCCAACTGTAACATGGCCAGCCCAAAAATTTAAGTCTTTTGAACATGCATTTATCAACTCTAGTACTAAGTATAGGTTCACATAGAAGGGGCAGAAGAGGCATGTGTAGGGAAACCACAACTGAATCCAATGTCACACTCTGGAGCATAAATTCCAAAGTAAGGCCTACTGGCAGGGTGCCAAACTCCTGAGCTGTCTGCCCTGCCTGTATTATCTGGATATCTCTAAACCCTCAGAAGCCCTGATATTTGAGGCAATATTTACTTTGGCAGTCAATGAGATCTTGCTGAGACGTGCACAAGTGTAACCTCTGGAATGACCTCCTGACTCACTTTGAAGTCTCTTAGCCATATAAACTCATTTGTCTTTACTCTTTTCCCCTTTTGGTTAAGGTTTTTTTTCCAATTGCATTGCTAGTGGGTTCTTTGCAGTAATCCCTTGGTGCTAGGGAGGCTCATCACTGGGAGTCATGCCCCATGCTGGGGAAACTTAATGCATTTATGTGCCCCATGCTGGGGAAAGTTAATGCATTTATGTGTTAATGCATTTATGAGCCTGGCTTAGAGAGAGGCCACATTTGAGCAACAAGGAGGCTCTGAGGAAGCAACTCCTAGGTACCCTATAATACTAGGCTAAGTTTCAATTTCAAAAATAAAGGTTTATAAGTACAGTCATCACTATCAATGGCCTGTCAGTGATCCATCCTTCTTCACTAGTCATTGCCACCGTTGGAATAAGATTGGAAAATGAAAAAAAAAATGTTTCGTTAAGAAAACTGGTAAGAAAGCAAAGTTAAATAAGGAAGATTGTTCATTTCTATGTGATGTTACAATGAAATCAGTGGATGGAAAAGAATTTCGTTGTCATAATTGCATTATTTGTGCCACAGTTGAATATTTTCATAGTATGTTGAGTAGCCAGTGTATTGAGAATTCTGGTTTGTACTTTGGGAAATGCCAATACAATCTGACATACTGCAAGTTACTTTAGATTACCTCTATACTAATGAAGTTGTGGTGATAAAGTATCTCAAAATATGGATTTTATTTCTAGTGTACTTGTGGTGGCTGATCAATTTCTTATAACTTGATTAAAAGAGGTCTGTGAAGTAGCATTAACTGAAAAAAATCACCGTTAAGAATGCTGTGATGTTACTAGAATTTGCAGTATTATCTAATGCGAAACAGTTGAAACTCTCTTGTTTACAGTTTATAGGACTGACTATGGAAGCTTTAATTGAAGAAAGGTCTTTTGATGTTTTTTTGTGATGATCCATTGAAGAATCATTCTGTGTTTGACCAAAAAAGATTCCAGCAATGGATAGAAGTAGCAAGATGGACCAGATATTAGCTATTTCGAAGTGGAAGTTGGAGATATCAATTTGAAAGAAGAAATAAGTATGATACAAAATTAGATGGAAATTATTTTCAAGAACACAATAACAAAAACAAAAAGAAATGATGTAAGTGTTTGGTACTACTAGAACTTACAAACTCTCAGATATTTTTCGGAGTCCACCATCTACAGGATTAGTAAAGTCGGTAAGACTAATTCTGTGGAATCTCTTCCAGAGCTGTTGACATCAGACTCTAAAGGAAGATATACAGGAATAGGTAGATATAGAGATTTACAATTCCCTGATTTCATTATAGAATTCCATTGAATTCTGAGGGAGAAGTTAAACCATATGTTAGTCGTATTCCTTTTATATACCTTAGACAGATTTTTAAAAAATCATCAGTACATAATATAACTGCTCCACAGTCCATTTCCAGTAGCAGAATTGATAATAACACCTCTTCCAGCTGGGTTGCTGGCTCTTTTAGTCCTGTCATTCCCACTATAATGGATGTGGGAATGCTCATGGAAATTGAAGTAAACAGAAATGTGGAACTACAACAAAGAAAAATTTGGGTAAAATGATTTCTCATGGAATTAAAGTTTCTCAAAAACAATGAAAAAATGATTGTATTGACTACTAAGGAGAACAATTCCGGTTTGAACACCTCAGAAACATGTTTAACTGCACCTTCAAAAGCCCCCAAATCAATGAATGTATGGGCATCTTCTTTACATTCAGTTTCATCCAAGTTATTCTGAGATTTCTTCTTAGAAGAAATAAATTATATTTTGGGCCATAGTTCAGGAGAGCATCTCAAAATAGATTTTTAAAGGAATTGAAATTTCCCAGTCTCCAAATGTTATAAGATGCTCTACTCATAGTACCCCAAGATCAGAAGGCAACATTATTTCAGATTTACTACTTCTAGAAAATCTCAATCCTTGGCTATCTTCTTCACTGTCTCTCCCTTTCATAAGAAGCCCCAGTCACTTTTGCATCTTTGTAGAAGAATCAGAGCACTAAGTAGCACTTATCAGAAATTGAATAAATCCCTTGACTCTGAATTTTGACTGAGGGGCATGCTATACAAGATTTATTGGTCTTCTATGAGGCATTTGGCCACCCTAATGAGTTTGTTACTATTTAAAATCACTGCAGGATCAAAACAGTATACACATGGAATAAGCATGGATGCTAGTCCACTGTGGAGTTAAGATGCATTCTCATAACTGATTTTTAATAATATAAAAAAAGCTGTGGAAAAAGTTCTTAAAATTTGGCAACAAATCACTCTAGATAGAATAAAAAGGGATCTAATTTCTTTATTGCAGTTTAAGCATATGATGCTTAAATATTTTTAAAAAAATCCTCAAAATTGTGATTTTTAGAATTTTGTGTAAAAATTTGTGTGAGGAAATACTCATTAGGGTAATTTTCAAGACAATTATTTGTTATGAATAAACTTACAAAGGAAAATATGAGTGATTTAAGAATGATGCATTAAAAAACTTTTCCATTTGAGAATTTGGGATGAATAATTTAGAAGATTTTGTCAAATATCTGTTATCAATTATTTTCAACATGAAATTGATGTACTTAACTAGGAGCTCAATTATTAGTTCTGATCCATTAATGACCAGAATTTTATGTTTGCTAAAATAGCTATTATATCTCCAATCTTACATCTTTTTAAAATTAAGCTATGTATGTTCTATGATTCTGTAAAGCTTGAACTGTTCAAATGCCATATTATTGCAGATTGAAAGGACATTCTTAATATTGCATTAAACCATCAACTAAAATGTAAAGAAAATATAAATATTTTATTCTGGACAGCTAAAGCAAATATAAAATTTCTTTATAAGATTTGAAGTTATTGTGTGATATTTTGTGAGGGTGAGACAGGGACCTTTTAAAAGCCTAATTCTGAGAAAATCAAATATTCAAATGAATGTTTAAAATTTTCTAAAATAAATGTTTATTCATACACACATTTAATAATTTGGAAGAGGGTTGGTTTGTAGTTTTAATTCCAATATTGTATTATCAGAAGTTTTCTGAACTTGGGATATATGAACAGACTTTATAAATGGTTTGCTTTCTTAAAAGTACACCGTTTGTTTTTGAGTGGTTAAAAAAAAAAACTGTTAGATCTGTGCTCCAACATGTAGATAAATTGGGAAGGTTAATGTTCTAGATTTTGGAAATAAGCCTAGGGGAAGAGCCAGGCATGAAAACAAATTTGCAATAAAAATGATCTTGTTTCAGAAAAAGAAAAAAAGAAAAGGGTATAAAGTAACAATTGAACCCACTAGAAGTGAGGCCAAGAGAATACTTCATATACTTCAGTGGAGTGGATTACCGGAAACCTAAAAAACTGTAAACATGTATCTCAAAAGGGCAAGGAAAGGAACCCGATTCTCATTTTGCAGCAAATATTCAGGAATGTGCCTATAATAGATTGTTATAGTGTGGGGATCCAAGGATATTACTATGGGATTTTAACAAGGATATAAAATAATATGCCCTGGTATGACATTATTTCATAACTCTTAAGTAAAAAACATCCTTCATTGAGAGCAGAACTCCTTACGTTCATAACTATTCTAGCCTGGTGCATAGGATTCCTATCCTCTAAAGAGGCTATCTTGCACATGGAAGGTCAGGCATCCTCATTCTCACATTCCAAGTTGTCCATGAAAACTCTATCATAGCCTTTGGTGATGACTGTGTGCATCAGAAAAGAAATAGTTTTGTCCTTATTATTATCAATGATCTCTGACATAAGCTCTGGATTATGTTTACTCCATTGCTACTATTAGAGGAAGTAAAACCAAAATGATATACACATCATGTGTCTGTATATGGTCTCACCAGCAATGAGAACCTTTATCCATAAAGTTGTTAAACAAGATCCTATATCTGGGTAAAAAATTTGACATTAGTAGAAAGCTGGATAGATGGGGAGACAGCTAAACCATTAGACATAAACAAGCATATAATCAACTAAAGATAGCCTGAAGAATGCCAACTATATAATGATAAAGCCACCAACATACTCTCAAAATATTCTTTTCTCATCCTTTTATTTTCAACATTCTAATAAATATATTTAGCACACAAACACACATATGTATATAGCACACAACTTATAACAGTATTTTTATTTTTCTATGAGTGGTATTTTTGGGTAATATAAACTGTTAACCATTATTGATATAATAAATTAGCATATTCTTAGTTTTGAAACTCTTTCCTTTATAATTTTAGGAAATCCTTTTCTTTTGTAATGGATCCTGTTTTATTCTCCACATTATTTTTATTATCATTATTTGATCATTTGGACTGAAATGATATTTTAAAAATTGTGGCTGATGCAACGAATCATAAAAACCAATAAGCCATGATACTCTGGAGGATGATAGAGCCTAGAGGACTCCACAAATGCTGAATTGAAGAAAGAGAAAATATCAGATCCAGTACCTTAAACCTGAAAATGGACATGCATTGTTAAAGTAACTTGTAGTTTGCAGAGGCATGTGGACTGTTATAGGAACATAGAAAACAGCAAGGAAATAGAACAAGAAGAATAAAGTGTCAAAGAGAAAACTTAACACACACACAAAACCAGCACCTAAACAAAACTGTAGAGCAGAGAGAGAAGCTAATCAATTGAATAAACCCATCAAGATAAATGATGACCAGAGAGCAACAAAAAATTACAAACCATACTAAGAAACAGGAAGATATGTACTAGTGCAATGAACAAACAAAAAACCAGGAAGAGATGCAGAACATCAAACAACTAATCAGAGCTGTCCAAACAAATATCATGGGCCAACTTAACGAAGTGCAGGAAGAGATTAAGGATATTAAGAAGACACTGGGAGAACATACTGAAGAAATTGTAAACATATATAAAAAGATAACGGTAATTATGGTGATGAATGGCACAATCCAAGAAATAAAAAAACACACTGGAATCACATAACAGCAGATTTGAACAGGCAGAAGAAAGAATTAGTGATGTGGAAGACAGTACATCTGAAATGAAACAGATAGTAGAACAGATAGATAAAAAGATAGAAACAATCCAGCAGGGACTTTAAGATTTAAATGACAACACAAAAATGCACAAACAGGCATTATAGGCATCCAAGAGGGAGAATAGATGGAAGGGGAACAAAATGAGTGATGAAGGAAATAATGGCTAAAAACTTCCCAACCATATTGAGAGAGATGGACGTACATGTCCAGGAAGCACAATGCACCCCAAACAGTATAAATCCCAACAGGCCTACTCCAAGACATATGCTTGTCAAAATATCCAATGCTCAAGACAAAGGGAAAATACTCAAGGCAGCAAGAGAAAAGAGAACCATCACATACAAGGGAAGCTCAATAATATTAAGTGCTGATTTCTCATCTGAAACCATGGAGGCAAGAAGGCAGTGGAATGATGTAGCCAAGGTACTAAAGGAAAAAAAAAAACTTCCAGCCACGAATTCTCTATCCAGCAAAGCTGGCATTCAAAATGATGGAGAGTTCAAAATATTCACAGATAAACAGAAATTAAGAGAGTATGTCAATAAGAAACCTGCACTTGAAGAAATGTTAAAGGAAGTTCTACAGGTTGAAAGGAAAAAAACAGTGAGAGAGTTGGAGGAGAGTGTAAGAACAACTTGAAAGACAAAAAGAGAAATAAAAACAACTTATGGCCTACATAAACCCAAAGAAAATATGGCTGACTTAAGAAATTCTTTGAGAGTAATAACACTGAATGTTAATGGATTAAACTCACCAGTGAAGAGACACAGATTGGCCGAATGGATAAGGAAACATGATCCATCTACATATTGTCTACAAGAAATCCACCTTAGACCAAGAGATTCAAGAAGGCTGAAAGTGAATGGCTGGAAAACAATTTTGCAAGCAAACAACAACCAAAAAAAGGTGGGAGTAGCTATACTAATATCGGACAAAATAGACTTTAAATGCAAAACTATTGTAAGAGACAAAGATGGACACGATATATCAGTAAAAGGGGTAGTCTTTCAAGAAGAAAGAACAATCATAAATATTTCTGCAGCTAATCAGGGCACCTTAAAATACATGAGGCAAACACTGGAAAGACTAAGTGGAGACATAAATGCCTCTAAAATTATTGAGGGTTGGGATTTTAATACAACATTATCACCATTAGACAGAAAATCTTGACAGAGAATCAATAAAGAAACAAAGACTTTGAATAATACATTAGAGGGTCTGGAACTAATAGATATATACAAAGCGCTGCACCCAAATACTGCAGGATATACATTTTTCTAGAGTGCACATGTATCATACTTCAAGATTGACCACATGCTAGGCCAAAGAGCAACTTTCAATTAATTCAGAGATTGAGATTATACGAAGTAATATCTCTGACAACAATGGAATGTTATTGGAAATCACTAAGATCCAGAGAACCAGATTAGGAACAAAGATATGGAAGTTAGACAACATACTCTTAGACAAACAGTGGGTCAAAGAGGAAATCTCAAAAGAAACCAGTAACTACCTTGAAACTAATGCAAATGACAAAACAACATATCAAAACCTATAGGATGCAGCTAAAGCTGTACTGAGGGGGAAATTCATAGCCATAAATGCATATATCAAAAAAGAAGAAACAGTGAAAATGGAAGACCTAACTGCACACCTGGAGGAACTGGAAAAACAACAACAAACAAACTTCAAAAGAAGTAGAATGAAAAAAATAACAAAGATTAAAGCAGAACAAATGAAATAGAAAATAAGAAAGCACTAGAGAAAATAAACAAACCAAAAGGTGGTTCTTTGAGAAGATCAATAAAATTGACAATCCCTTAGCCAGACTAACAAAGAAAAAGAGAGAGCAGATGCAAATACACAAAATAAGAAATGAGGAAGGGGATATCACCACTGACCTCACAGAAATAAAGAGTATTATAAAAGGATATTTTGAAAAATTATACACTAACAAGAATGATAATTTAGAGGAAATGGGCAAATTCCTAGGAACTTTCAAGCAGCCTACATTGATAAAAGAAGAAATTGATGAACTCAACAGTCCAATTACAAGTAAAGAGATAGACTCAGTCCTCAAAAACCTTCCAGCCAAAAGAGCCCAAGACCTGATGTTTCCACAAGTGAAATCTACCAAACGTTCTAGATAGAGATAACACCAATCCTGCTTAAGCGCTTCCAAAAAATAGAAGTAGAAGGAACATTGCCTAAATCATTCTATGTTGACAACATTACCCTAATATCAAAGCAAAACAAAGATGCCACAAGAAAGGAAAATTACAGACCAATTTCTCTAATGAACTTAGATACTAAAATCCTCAACAAAATACTTGCTAATCATGTTCAACAACATATCAAAGAATTGTACACCATGGCCAATCGGGTTTCATCCTGGGTATGCAAGGATGGTTCAACATAAGAAAATCAATCAATGTAATACACCGTATAAAATGATTGAAAGAAAAAAATCACATGATCATCTCTATAGATGGAGAAAAAGCATTAGACAAACTACAGCACACTTTCCTTATAAAAACACTGTAAAAGATAAGAATAGAAGGAAACTTTCTGAACATGATAAAGGGTATATATGAAAAACCCACAGCTAACATCTTCCTCAATGGTGAAATCCTAAAAGTTTCCCTCTAAGATTGGGAACAAAACAAGGATGCCCACTATCACCACTCCTGTTTAATATTGTCTTAGAAGTACTTGCTTAAGCACTGAGGAAAGAAAAAGATATAAAAAGGTATCCAAATTTGAAAGGAAGAAGTAAAAATTTCACTATTTACAGATGACATGATCCTATACATAGTAAGCCATGAAAAATCTTCAACAAAGCTTCTAGAACTTATAGAGGAGTTCAGTAAATTTGCAGGCTATAAGATCAATGCTCAAAAATCAGCAGTTTTATGTACACCAATAACGAGCCATCTAAGGAGGAAATCAAGAAAAAAACTTATCATTTACAATACTAACTAAAAGTATCAAATACCTAGGAATAAATTTAACTAAAGATTTAAAGGACTTACATACAGAAAACTACATAACACTGTTAAAGGAAATCAAAGAAGACTTAAATAAATGTAAGAATATTCCCTGTTCATGGATAGGAATCCTAAAGAATACCAAGATATCTATCCTACCCAAACTGATCTACAGAATAAATGCAATCCCAATGAAAATCAACACTATATTTTTTAATGAATTGTAAAAACTAATTACAAAATTCATTTGGAAGGGTAAGAGGCCTGAATCACCAAAAACAAATTGAAAAATAAAAAAGAAGTTGAAGGTATCACACTATCTGACTTTGAAACATACTATAATGCTACAGGGGTCAAAACTGCATGGTATGGGCACAAGGATAAACATACTGTCCAATGGAACTGAATTGAGGATTCTGATATAGAACCTCTCATATACAGTCATCTGATATTCAGTAAGGCCATCAAGCTCACTCAGTTGGGAGAGTATGTCCTCTGCAAAAAATGGTGCCTGAAGAACTGGATATCCATATCCAAAAGAATAAGAGAGGAACACCACCTCACACCTTATACCGAAATCAACTCAAGGTGGATCAAAGGTCTAAATATAAGAGCCAAGACCATAAAGACCTAGGAAGATAATGTAGGGAAGCATGTACAGGATCTTGTAATAGGAAATGGTTACATGAACTTCACATCCAAAGCACGAGCAGCAAAAGAAAACATAGATAAATGGGATCTCCTCAAAATTAAAAGCTTCTGCACCTCAAAGGAGGTTATCAAGAAAATAAAAAGGCAGCCTACCCAAAGGGAGAAAATATTTGGCAACCATATGTCTGATAGGAGCCTAATATCCTGCATATATTAAGAAATCCTACACTTCGAAAATAAAAAGACATAACAATCCATTTAAAAAATGGGTAAGTGACCTGACAAAACACTTCCCCAAGTAAGAAATACAAATGGCTGAAAAGCACATGAAAATATGCTCGACATCGTTAGTGATTAAGGAAATGCAAATCAAAACTACAATGAGAGACCTTCTTACACCCATTAGATTGGCAGCTATTAAAAAAAAAAAAAAGCAGACTATAATGTTGGAGAGGATGTGGAAGAATGGGAATGCTCATCCCCTGCTGATAGAATTGTAGAATGGCCAGCCACTATGGAGAACAGTTTCGTGGTTCCTCAAAAAACTAACTAGAGAATTTCTGTGTGATCTTGCCATTCCACTGCTGGGTATATATCCTGATGAATTGAAAGCAAAGACACAAACAAATATATGCACACCAATGTTCATAGCAGCATTATTCACTATTGCCAAAAATTTGGAATCAACCCAGGTGCCCATCAAGAGAAGAATGGATAAACATAACGTGGTACAGTCATACAATGGAATATTACTCGGCTGTAAGGAATAAAATGCTAACACATGAAATAACATGGATGAATCTTGAAAACTTATGTTGAGTGAAGCAAGCCAGGCATTGAAGGATGAACAGTACATGACCTCACTGGTATGAATTAAGGAAATTGAGTAGTCTCAGAGAGCTATTGTCTGTAAGATAGGTTTACAAGAAATAGAAAGAGAAGAGAATTTTGTGAACCATCACCCTTACGGACGTAATGCATGGTAAAGTGATAGAGTGTAGTTGCGTATTGAAGGAATAGGACAGGAGGGTAGTGATATTATTCGGTTGTGTGGTGCACAGATGACAGGTAGGTAGATTGGGAAGGGTGGGTTAGAAGGTCCAGGATACTGGGGGGAGGGTTGGGAGAGGGACCAGGTGAACACTGGGGATTTGTGGGTATGAAGTTGAAAGTATAGAGGTGGGAATGTTCTTATGGCAATATGACAAGGAAGGGTCACTTGTTTAAGGTTTTAGTTGGGGGGTCATTTGGGACAGTGCGCACCTCTTGCAGGCTTCTAGGAAGTGTGTGAGTGTTCATTCTGTCATAATGTGTTGTATCAGTGGGAGGAGACCTACATACTGAGCAGGAAGGAATTTGACTCCCATCTTTGGGAGGACTGATTTGTTCAGAAATAGACAGGCAGGAGTCTCTCAAGATCAAGCGTGGCTCCTAATAGGAGAGGACAAACCAGTGTGTCAAGAACTCTTGTTGCATGTAACTATGAATTTGTCATCCAACGAGTCAAGCCAGATGGTCGTAGTGGGCCCCGAGGGGATGGGGTGGTAGGAATAGAATAGATCAAACAGAGAGTATTTACTTGTCAATGGAAATGTTCTACATGATCTTACAGTGATGGACACAGGATATGGTAAATATCATCAAAATTTATAAAAGTGTACAGTCTAAAATGTAAACCATAGTGAAACCATTGACAATGTTTAGTAGCTATGTTTCATTTTGTGTAAATCAGTTATAGCAATGCTACCATCCACAAATAAAAAGGTATTAATATGGGGGGGGGGAGGAAATTGGGAGAATGTTGGGTATGAGAATCTCCTGTATTCTGTGAGTAACTGCTGTGATCTAAAACTTCTTTGAAAACAAATTGAAATATATTGAGACACTGGGGAATGAGAGGCAGAAGGTGCCACAGTACAGACTGGACAAGAGATATTGCAATGATAAAAGGAAAAATGTCAAAAAAAATTTTTTTAGATATTTTTCATTTTTAAAATATCCCAAACTTTTTATTTTATATTATTTTTAGGTAGTTTAAAAAATTTTATGTATTTTATCTCTTACATTTAAACTTATTATTATTAAATTTTCCTATTAATTGTATTCAGCTACTGTAATTGCTTCATCTCTGAAGAAACTTTGGATCACAGAAGTGTTACAACTGGGGTGAGGTATGATCATTAGTGTGGGGTGTCAGAGATGGGGGATGCATGGGAGGAAGTTCATCTGAGCATAAATATAAGATATATAAAAATGTTGAAATGTTCATAGGGCATTGTCACAGTGGGTGGAAAATCACTCAATAAATGAGAGAGTACTGAATTCCCATCCTGGAGAGCTCTGCCACATTCTCTAAGGGAGCAGCAACAGTCGTCCAAGTGCAGGGGCAGTTGCTGGCAAGGGAGCATTAACCACTGATGGGCCCTTGACATTGATGACTAGCCTTGTGAGTCTTTGCTCTTGAAATTGAAACTTAGCCTATTGTTATGGGGTGCCTAAGGGTTGCCTCCTGAGAGCTTCCTTGTTGCTCAAATGTGGTCTCTCCCTAAGCCAAACTCAGCATATGAATGCATTACCTTCCTCCCAGGGTGGGACATGACTCCTGGGGATGAGCCTCCCTGGCACTGAGGGATTGCTACCAAGCACCAACTGGCAATGCGACTGGAAAAAGACCTTGAATAAAAGGGGGGAAACATAAAGACAAATGAGTTTATATGGCTAAGAGACTTAGAGGTGAGTTGGGAGATCAGCCCAGAGGTAACGCTTATATATCAGTAGGATCTCATAGAATTCCAAAGTGGATATAACTGAAATAGTGGTGCTCCTGAGGGCTCTGGTGACACCCAGGTCCTATGGTCAGTGCAGACAGCTCTGGAGTTTGTTGCCTTGCTAGTGGGGCCCTACTTTGGAGTTTGTACTCCTGAGAGTGACATAGTTGGACTCAACTATGTCTTCCCTGTACATGGCTCATCTGTCCCTTCTGTTCAATCCTGTACTTGGTGCTGGGGTTTTTAGGTGTACATCCAGAGACATGAGTCTTTGGGCTGTCCTTGTGCCAGCAGGGCCTGGGACCTCGGTGGAGCAGCACCTTCTATTCTACAGCTCATTAGACTCACCCAGGACAACTGGTGGGGAGATGATGATGGAAAACGGCAATTCCAGGGAAGGGAGAGTGTCTGCAGCTGCAGGCGGGATAATCCCATCCATCTTCCCCATGGGATATAAGTTCCCTCTCAATTGGAGTTGGAGGGGACATCACCATCCCAGACTCCTCAGAATGCGGGGAAGAGCTATGGACTGGAGTGGACTTACTGGTATTCTACTATAGAAATACTGTGTTTCAAGCAATGGGAGAAATTACAACATTGATGTGGAACTATTGGCCACTGTAGGCTCTGGGAGCAAGGAGAGGGAAAAGCAGTTGTAATACAGGGGCTCATTCAGGACTTGAGAATTGTCCTGAGTGACATTGCAATGACAGATATAGGCCATTTTATATCATCATATAACATGCAGAACTGAGTGGGATAGTGTGTGGTCTACAATGTGAACTATGGTCCATGCTTAATGGCAAAGCCCCAGGATGTGTTTATCAATTGCAATTAATCTGCCACACTAATGAAGAATGTTTATGTGGGAGGTTGTGGGAGGTGTGGGAGGTGGGGCGTATGGGAATCCCTATATTTTTTGTGTAACATTTATGTAATCTAAGTATTAAAAAAAAAAAAAAACTCTTAGAAGAAAATGTAGGGAATAAAAAATGCTCACTAGCCAACATTTACAGTTAATGCTCTGATTGAATATTTCTGTGCAGTTAAATGAATGAACCCTCCCTAAAACTGCCAAATCTGCATTTCTATGGGGCCAAGAGTATAATAATTTCAGAGTTCTACCTATTATCAAAAGGTCTGGGATAATTAAAGTGTTGCTGTAGACAATGCTACTCATTCTCTCCTTCAATAATCTCTGAGGCTAATCAGCACTCTGCCTCACTGGGCCCTCCCCAGGGCTCTAAAAGCCATTTTTTTTTTTTTTTACACTCAATTGCAAAGTCATGTTCTTATTTCTTTCCTTAATTTTCTGTTACAAAGATTAGAAGATAAAGTGGAAAAGAAGCTTGGATCTCTTAACTTTGGAAATTTTGATTGAGGAGAGGTGTTTGCTAATTTATGTAACACTTTTCCATTGGATTCCTCCCTTGGATATTGTGCTTATATTTCATTTCCACTGTTACCATTTCCCTCTGCATTGAGGAGAGTATTTCTGGAAAAAAAATCATTCAATGTAAAAGTCTGTGAGAAGTGGCGGAGTGTACAACCCACCCATGAGTTTTCTTATTTTTTAAAAGGTGCTTTTCTGATTATCAACATTTGTACCACTCAATATGTGTAAGCTGCAATTTTCAAAATGCCTTCAAATAGTGGTTGTTGCATGGTCACCAGGGTCTGCTGAAATGATAGAGAAAGAAAGAGATAGGAGTTATTGCCATTTGATCACTTTTTCATCTTTAGCATATTTCCTTTTTTGTTGGGCTGTTTTATTCAAAGTGTTCTTAATGTCATTTTGTTGTTGCTCTAGAAGTTCAGATTTTTTTTTAGTCTTGGTAGTTGTAAATATAATATATGCACACAAATCATTTTCTGCATCAGTGTTCACTATGCTATACAGTCCCATGTTTCACTTTTTAGATTTCCTTCTAGTGAAATACATGGCTTTAGACTTTCTGTTTCAACCACCACCCTACCCAAATATTACCATTGCTAATTGCAAACACTAAAATGTAATATCAACATTTCTATCTATCTCCTTGTTTACTTTGGGTATTTCCAGGAGACTTTTTTGACCTTCATTCTTTTTCAGACTAACTGTTGGTGAGCTCATACACTTTTTTTGCTTCCCTTTCATCATTATGCCCTCAAGTCTAACAATTTAATTTCCATATTCCCATCTTCTTTCTGAAGTCAAGCTTTGTGTACCAACCATCTAATTTAATTCTGCAATTGGGTGTATAATAAGGATCTCAAACTTCCAAGACTGGTCTCTTAATCTCATCCAGCACAATCATTGTCCACCCATCTCATTTGTTGGAAACTCTCTCCTTTCAGATCTTTAGATTCTTATTCCCTTCCTAACAATATAGTCAATTCAAATCTAGACAGAACTTTTCATCCTGTGTTCACCACTCTCTAGAAACTCCCTATTTACTTAGAACCCTCACAATGGTGTATAAAGCCCTGAAAAATGCAGTCACTTTGGCTTATTAATTCTTTCAGCACATTTCTAATATTCTTCCATGCATCAGTCCACATCTTTGTACTGCTTCTTCGTTGCCCTCACAGAGACAAGGAAATCCCACTTTAAGGTCTTGGCTCTGACTATTCCATTTGCCCAATGTGCCATTTCCAGTGATATCTGTGCTGTTAAATTCCTTGTTTCTATCAACCATTACTAAAAAGTCACCTTGTGTGGAGGCCTGACTATTCTCAAATTGCAGTACTTCAGAATTCGTAATCCCCTTTCTGTTAGCAGTTTAATGATTTGTGTTTCTTCCATGTTATGTATTTTTTTTTAACAAATTATGTATCTCAGGTTATTTTATGCTTCCCTTGCTTGATTTTCAGCTCCCCTGGGACAGGGATCTTGTCTGTTTGGTTTATTAATATATCCCAATTATCTTAAATAAAATGTGGAAGACAGGCGATAGTCTATACAAATGTGTTGAACAAATAAGTGAACGAGGTCATGAAGGTCAAAGAAAAATATATATATATTTTATTATTATTATTTTTAAAGGACCTTTAGATTACATAAATGTTACATAGACAATATAGGAAATTCCCATATACCTCAACCCTTCTACCTCCCATACTTTTCCCCATTAACAAAATCTTTTATTAGTGTGGTACATTTTTTACAATTGATGAACACATATTGAAGTATTGCAACTAACCATGGTCTATATTTTACATTATGGTTTACACTTTGCATTGCACAATTTTATAGATTTGGACAAAATGTATAATAGCCAAAAATTAGATTGTATTTATTTTCCATTTGATTTCAGTTGGGAAGAAATGAAAGTAAGAAAGAATTGGAGAGAAAGGTAAAGGATGAATTGTGAGGCAGTTGGCAAACTAACAAGAAGAATTATGGAAGTAGCAAGAGTGTTAAGAAAATGAATAAAAGTGATTCATAGAATAAGATAGTTATTCGTGTCAGTTAATTAGGCATGTTACCCTAACTTTTGTATGGCTTCTGTTAGCTTTCACTCATTCACCAGGTGACAGTACCTAAATAAATGATCATAAATCTTTCTACACAAGAGCCTTAATATCCTTATTTCTTAGGCCAGAGATAATATCATTTGGGATTTGGAGAAATTCTGTTTATACCTGTGACACCAACAGGTCAGAAGCACTGGGAACATCTGTGAATGGCTTCGAAAATGCCACTGCAATAGCACTAAGGAAAAAATTGATAACAACCAGGTGAGGATTATAGGTGGAGAAGGCTTTGTATTGAACTACAATTGATGGGATCTTCAGTATTGTAGGAAAGATGTGAATATGTGAGAGACCAATGGAAACAAAACAGACAAATCTCAATGAGGAGGTAACAGCAACTGCTCCTACTTCAGCCAAGTACTCTTCTGAGAAAGTGAGTCTGAGTAACTGAGGGATCTCACAGAAGAATTGATGCTCCAGATAGATTGGATGCCCTGATGGTCAAGGAGAAGGTTGTAGCTGTGTGCAGGATTCCAGATACTCCACCACTGAACCAAGTGTTAGTGGACATATTTATGCAAGTACCATTTTTCATGTTACCGTCATAGTTCAGAGGGTGGGAGATGGCCAAAGAGTGGTCATAAGACATCCAGTATAAACAAGGTCATCTATGTACAGACCAAGGAAAGCATGAGGAAAACTTGAAAGATACATCCCAAAAGAGAGAACTACTTTTAGTCAAGTTGTCAACAACGGTCTTGGGGAAAGTAACAGAGATATAGCAAGAGCCTAGTAGGGACAAGTGTTTGAGGAAGAAGAACATGGGAATTTGGAGATGTTGGCCAATGACGGAAAGTATAATTATAAGGAGATTGACATAAAGGGCCACCAGAATACTTTGTAAGTACACCATACCAGACAGGATCTGCTATCAGCAAACCTTGACAAATCACATGACTTTCCCCTACTGTGGGTCCTGAGAAATCAATCACCCTTTCTGTGAGATCCCAGCCATGCTGAAGCTGTCATGTATTGACACCTCCCTCTACGAGACCCTGATGTATGCCTGCTGTGTTCTGATGCTACTCATTCCCATATCTGTCATCTGTGTCTCCTACACATGAATCCTGATCACCGTCCATCGGATGCACTCTGCTGAGGGCTGACGCAAAGCCTTTGCTACCTGTTCCTCCCACATCATGATTGTGAGCATTTTATATGTGGCAGCCCTCTACACCAATGTTCTGACCCATTCATACCACACACCAGAAAAAGACAACGTGTTGTCTGCCGTCTACACAATCCTCACCCCCATGCTCAACCCACTCATCTACAGCTTGAGGAATAAAGATGTGGCAGCAGCTTTAAGGAATGTCATGGGGAAGTGTTCCTTCTCTCATAAAATCAGAACAGGGGATGTGGCCAGGAAATACTAGGGCTTACAGGTCCTGGGTACAAACAACCTTATTGCTGTCTCCAGTGAAACCTTGTTTTCATTTCTTTGGCTGCTCAAGCAAATACCATGCAATGGGTCAGCTTAAATAATGGGAATTTATTTTTTCAGGCTTTTAAGACTAAAAGAAAGTCCAAATCAATACACCATCAAGACGATGCTGTCTCCCCAAAGACTGGCATCAATGACTGCTTCTTAGTGATTCTTGGTCCTTAACCTGTCATACGTCATGGCAAATGGCAGAGTCTCCTGGTCTCTCCCTTCTCTTGCAGGTTCCATTGATGTACAGCATCTGGTTGCTCTGTCTGTGGCTTTCTCTCTCCACCTGAATTGAGAGTCCTTGTAAAGGACTCTAGTAATAGGAATACTCAACTAAAATAACACTATCAAAATGCCCTAATTAAAACAGGCTCACACCCACAGGAATGGATTAAGCTTAAGAAGATGTTTTTCTGTGGTACTTCTGACTCCAAACCACCACACATATAGTCTCTTAGGAAAAAAGATTTTTGTTTTGGAAAAATGCTCATCGTCATTTTGATAATCCTGAGTTTTTGGCAGAAAAAAATCATTCTGTCACAGCATCATTTAAGAACTATAGCTGAAAGCAGTGAGTATCTCAGCCTTAGCTGATGTGCCTGTCTGGATTGACTGATATTTTCCTGAAAGTTTCATCAATCAGGTAGCATTGCTCCTAAATAATCCCATTCATGTTAACCATTCCTTATGAGTCCAAAATGGGTTTTTTATGGTTTTATTGTAATAACATAAATACAACTCAGAATTTTCTGTTTTAACCATTTTCAAATGTGCTATTCAATTAATTAATTAATTAATTACAATAACAAGACTGTGCTACCATCACCAGCATCCATTACCCAAACTGTATCACATGGGTTCATGTGTCCTTCATGTATCTATTGCTAATCAACTTTTGGTTGGAAAGTTGCTAGGAGCATTTTCCAAGTCATTGATGATCTAATTTTAAAAATGCAGCACAAGTAAAATATTTTCTGATGATAATAGTGTAACAGTATTATTTGTTTGGGAAGCTTTTGTAATTGTGTTTTGATTGTATTTTTGGGTCTCTATTCATAGCCATCTAACATGAATATCTGTATTTTCTTAACACTGAAATTAAAATAGAGTATAAAGTGGCCTTTATCCCAAATAAAGTTTAATGTGTCAATAAACATTTTATGATTGATTGAAAATTGATTTACTTTATTGAGATCATAAAGTTGCTACAACCCTGCAAAGTTTTCCATGTATGCTTTAATAAAATGGTAATAGATAAATATAGGAGGAAAATATCAATAAAATTTTATTGACTAACTTAGCACCCTTGAGTCAAGTTGCTCAATTTTCATCTTCTCAACTTCTCCATTTGATATATTTGTAGATAAACTTTTCCCTTTTTTACCTAGGTGTGGTGTTTTAAGAGTAATTGTGAATCTGTATGCAAAGGCTTAAAATATTAACTAAGCAGAGATCACACTGAACTTGACACCATCCATTCACTTAACTTTATCTATATCTTGTTTGTAAGGGCTTCACATAGGATACATAAAAAAGAAGTTTTGTTTCACCTGGTGTATACCTTCCCTTACATTAGAAGGTTTAGAAAAGAGTAAATGGTGGATGACTTGAGTATTTTCACATTGAAGATTATTCATAGAATATTTATTCTATGAATAAATAAATTTATTCTATTGTAAATATCGAGGAGAAAATGTTTCCTCCGTCACTGTTGATGTGGGTTAAAAATATTCCCTTCAATATGCTAATTACAAAGTTGGTTTTAAAAGGTTCTAATAACTGAATCTTTCCTCTTAAATGAAAAAAACAAACAGCAGCAACAGCAGAGGAAAGAGATAAAAAAACGTCCTAGGTGACTGAATTTCTTCAACTGGAAAAATGAACCAGTGTTCAGTTATAAAATATACTCAATGTGACATTATTTCAGTTCAATTCCCTCTTTAATTAGTTTTAAATCTCTGTACTTGTTCTAATCCCTTCTCTCTTCTCCATTCCGCCCTAACTAGTGCCCCTCCTGGTCTTTCTATCCACAAAAGAATTTTGTGCTGCAGAATTCCCCTCTCCTCTGGGCATTTTTGTCTTTTACTCTCATTTCCTCAGGATTTGTCCTAGGACTAAGTTGCTATATATCTAAAAAGGTTTCTTTCTTACATTTCCAATATAAATTGCACAACTAACAAGAGCACTTAACACAAAAATTGATAAATATTTCCAAAATACCTGAAAAACATCAAGCAAGAAGGTTTATTTGGTTGAGTTCCCAGAAATATCATAGGAGCTATGCCTTAGAACTTCTGGGATGTTATTAATGGACTATTCCTTGAGCTCAGTGGTGCTTAAATGGTGTATTTACTTTATGATAATTTATTACACTCAACAATTAAAAGGTGTGCATTTTTCTATATATGCTATATCTTAATAGAATTAAAAATAAAAAATGACATCATATATATGCTGGGTGCCTATTTCTCCTTATATATAAGACAGGTTCCCCCAGTGTACTGACCAAATTCTTATAAATGAAAATTTGCAGCCACCAGATTTTTCTTTATTAAAAATAATATAAAATATTAACTTGGGTATGAAAATTTAAAAATCAAATAAAATTAATAATATATTCATTATACCCACAAAATGTCAAAGAGTTTTATATTTGGAGAAAGAGATAAAGTGAAAACTGTCTTCAGTTTTCATGGCATATTCAACTACTTTATCTGGCTTTGATTTTGATACTTACAAAGCCTTACAAGGTATTGCACAATTAGTTCCATGGAAGATGCAAAAGCTGATATTCAAAGCAAATTATTGCCTCTCCCAAGCAGCAGACAGATGGGAGCTTCAGAATGACATCCTCTGCATCCTCATTCAATAATTAGGTGCCAAACCACGGCATTGATATTGATTGGTAGAAATTTTCTATAGGCAGGAAGGATGCTGTACAATGTGCAACTGCCAGACTGTTAATGCTAACAATGACCTGGGGACGAATGTCCCTCAGGGAGCAAATACTAATAAAGCTTATGTTCACTTTCTGAAGGGCACCAGCTTGGCTGGTCTACCAAAAACCTGATATTCCATGATAAAGGGCAGCCAGATGACACCCATTGGGGTCTTTTTTCAGGTGAGGGATATGAACCTTATAATAACTAAACCTTTGCATCTACACATTTATTTCACAACAATAGAAAATTTGTAATAGTGTATACCACATAACCTACGTATTATATGTTTTATTAAATACTCAGGAAATTGAAAATATTTAGACTACTATTTAGTGTGGAGAAGAGATTGCATTCCAAAACTTTGTTGACTTTGAAAGAAGTCAAATCCTGCTAACAGGTCTGTAAACAATGTGATAACAAAATGTGTGTAAAATCAATTCCTGACTCTATAGAGCAGTTATTTAGACAAGGCAGGGTAGTTGTAATAATGGATGATTTCATGGCATTGAACAGAGTAATCAGCTAAAATAACAGACTAATTCTCAAATATATAATTAACTAAAATCAGAAGTTTTGAAAATACTTTTCAGTTGAGATTGTGTTCAGGTTAAATCTTTTTAAACCTGAATGTCCTGGTCTTGTCACACATTTGCCAATCTTCTCTGTGTGTGCTTCCTTCAAAATCCCAGATCCTCAAAGATGAGGAGAATTTTAAATGTTTCTTTCTCCAATATATTCCTATGATTTCTACCATTTGCTAAGAATATATGTGATGTACAAATGCCTGGAGAATCAAATATGATTAATCTATATTATTTTACTTTCCTTAGCAATTTAAACTTATTTGAATAGATTTTATTCCTCACATTAGAAAAATGGGGGTCTTTATTTTGTTCTATAGTGCTTGCCGAGAAACTAGAAATCTGCCTGATATATAATACATGCTCAAGAATAGTTAGTTGTATAATTGAACAAAAGTCATTTCAATTTAGGAGACTTTATCCCTATAAAGTACAATTTAAAAAAATATTCTTTTTTATTTTCTGCATATTCTTGGGTTGAAGAGTTGCAGTGGAATCTGAAGGGTAAAGAAAATAGATGAATTTTACATGCTCACACATAATTTCACATCAATGGAGAGCTAGAAATAAAACAACAGTATTTAAATTCTTTCCAACCTCACCAGTTCTTCCGAATTTCAATAAATTGTGGTAAAATTTTGGCCTATGAGAAGAAACATCATTGGCTTTTGACAGATTAGTCTTGGATATTCTTTCTCCTTTGCAAGCATGAGGTAGGTCCCATTTGTAGACATTTGTTCATTCTAGTAGGGGAAAATTTTTTCTTCCATATTCACAGAAAAATTTAGATGTGATAACAAAGCCAATATTACATATGTCTGTTGACATTATTAAAATTGTTCACTCTCTCAATTTCCAAAGTGCGTAACTGAAATGACTAGGGATTTTAATAAATTGTCCAATAAACTTAGTAAGGTGCCATTAGGAAAACTGGTAGAATATAGTTAAAACCACATCTCTGGGCCTTACCTGTCTGAGAACTAATGATGGCAGAAATAAAACCAGCTACTTGACTGCCCTTCCAGACTAAACCTCTAAGAAAGCTAGGATAATATTATTATAACCAGGCAAGGCTAACTACAAATACTAGTTATTTCTTATTTGAAAGGGACTTTGGAAGATTGAAAACATCTTTATGTTCAAGTTGTTTTTAGAACAAGTAGATGACATATACTGTGCATGTATTGGGACTTTTGGTCTAAAGATGGAGAACTGGCTCAATACCTAGGTTTTGTTTTCTTTGTGTGTGTGTGTATGTGTGTGGCAATGAATGGTTTCATAGTATTTTCATATAATATATCCTATAATGCCTGTACTGGGAAAGCTAGATAAGGCATTAAGATGATGAAAATACAGTTATATATACCGGTCAGTTTTGAATTCATAAGTTAATTCAATTCTTCCTACTCTGGAGTCTCTTCTAATCTCATTGTCAACAAAAGTGTGGAAATATTTATTCCAAAAGAAAGGAGGTCCAAAAAATTATAACCTACATTTCCATAACATTATGAAGCTCCAGGTACTGTTATAAGAGCTATTACATGGATTATTTCATTTAATCCTTACAATGATACTGTGCAAGGGACTGTTGTGTCCATCGCAAAATGAGGAGATTGATGCGTGACTTGCCCAGGGTTTTATGACTGATAAGTAGCAGACACCAGGAAGTTTATTTCCAGATCCTGTGCACTTAAACAACAGACTGAACTGCCTCAGGAGCAAAGGGTAAAGTGATATCTTAGAGTTTGAATATACCGTAGAAATTTGGAAAATTTAACTTACAACCTAGAATTGCTTTATTCCAAAGGGCAAGTCTCCAGCATTTGGAGGAATGAAATTCTTTGCTGAAGAATTATCTCACATTTCTAATGTATTTGTTTTTCACTATTTTATTGTACACTTCTTGACTGTTTTTGTTTATGAGTGTAGATCAGTGAGTACCTTTAAACTTCATCTAAAATGGCCAAAGTCCATAATTTAAGAACAGAAACACATGTTTCAGGTGAACTTTTTGTGCAATGAGGCTTAAAGTTTTGGGATGAATCAAATGAAGTATTCTCTGGGACACAGGCTTATATAAAAGCAATAGGTTGTGTTCTCACATTACAGAATACCCCAGTGTGCTGAATAGAAGTATTATGCCACAAGGAGTCTGAAATATTTGTCAGAGTCTCTGAGTGTAAATCCTTAATTGGATTCCTAATATAAATCCTTACCAGCCCAGTTCACCACCCAAATGTTGAACTACTGAAATGCAGCAAATTATATTTTTAATAACCTAAAATAGGCTTTTAATAATTAAATTATTTTATGTATATAACCTACAATAATTGAATAAAAACAGACACTATAATCAAGAAAGAAATGATTGTCACTTGGATTGCCAACAACAATGAAAAGTTTTATTAACTTTATAATTATAGGCACATTATGTATTTTATATTAATGATGAGGAAATTAAAATATGAAACCTTTCATTCAAGAGTATAATGACACTGTCATCACATGTTGATGGACATAAATGGACCTTATATTTCAAAAACTTATTGGAATTTCATTTTTATTAAACTTAATTGATTTATCAGGTCTCCAATTATTAGATGATTGGGATCCCTCAGGTTTCTATCTATCCATAATTTTTATGGATTAAAATTGCCCATTCATCTGATTATTTCCACACCAAATTTTTCTATGAATGGAAGGTTGCACACATTTTTTAAGGCTCTTGATATTGTCTAGGTTTTCTCTGAAGTAAAAGTGATACCCATTTCCATTCCCACCAGTAATTTTTGAGGGCATTGTTAAATAATCGAATGTTATACAACCCAGCTATCACCTAGAGGATCAAGTTGAATATGATTGGCTAAAACCCATTTCTACACTATGTGGCTTTTGCAGAAGAAAAGTGACTGATTCTCTCCAGTATGAAACCTGTTGAGGAGGCTTTATTATTTTTGTACTATAGGGAAGAGAAAATGTCCAAGTTAAACTTAAAGTTTCTGATTTTGGCTATACAATGTTACCAGCTGAATGCAATCAGACCAATGCCTTCACATTTCATCACATCACAGTACAAAAATCAGTTGAATGTGCCATCTTCTTTGGAGTGATTGAGCAATACCCAGTGGAGGATGTAGATGGAGTTATTTGCATGGATTCATCCAGGAAGTTCTAGAGGAGGACATCTAGTAGGAAAAAGGAGACCTAGAATACTTATAATTTCCCAATGACTTTTACTAACCCTATAGAATCAGGTCAAATTCAAGTGGGAGTGTAATTATACTGTAATTATATCTGGTCCCAATTAAACAATGTCCTAGATTAAGAGTGAGGATACTCAGTTGTAAATGCTCTGAGCACAACCATCTGCAGGGAGATACATATTAAGAGTGGTATACTGTGTTTCAATGAAAAATTAAACATAAACATAAGAATAATAAAGTCTAATTACAGAGGTAATATTTTATTGGCATGTTTTAAAATGCTATTTTAAAAAATCAACTCCTTCCATTATATGGAGGCAGACCTATCTAGTAAACTATAGTAAAGAAAGGCAATGATATTTACCAAAACTTCATGATAATTTAACCCTTCAAGTTTTAGTTTGGTATATGATTGATAGGATTGGTCTAGAAATATTTCATTTTATTCCAAGAGGATGTAAATTGGGTTCACACAACTGAGCAGTTTTTTGTAAACATCATTGTTATCTATTCTTCACTTAATTGTAAATAATAGTTGTGTCCTTAAGGGCTATTTATTCTTAAATGAAATCTCCCACACATGAAAGAGTATTTCTTTCAAATATCAGATCCCCAAAAAGGAATTTTGGGTATCACCTCTACTGAGCTGGTTATTTAACGGTGATGCTGGGTAAGGGATTGAGGCTGAGCATTGGTTGGGACATTCTTAAGCCTGCTTAGGACAGCAAGCAGTTGCCATTGGGAGTGGATGTGGCACTTTCAACAGTGAGATTTGTGGATCTGGCTTTGTTGATTTCTCAGCAGTTGTGGTGTATGTGTTCTTAGAGAATATTTCAGGGTAAATCTAGTGAGGATTTTATTTTTCCCTTGGACCTCAATATGAAGCCAGGTTTCAGCTGGCACATGATGACTATGGATTGCCCAAATGTTAGGAAGCATTTGGGGCTTATGGAAAAAACTAACTTTATATTCTTACTTTAATTTTTTAACAACTTTAATCAGATATGTAAATTTTTTCTAGATTGTGATCATGGCCTCATACCTTGTATTCCTTTGACTGGTTCTAGCTGATTGATACATTAACTGATGCTTAAAGAGGCATCATTTCTTCAGGGGGCAGGTGAACACAGTGGCTGAAAGCATGGAAAACAAAGTCAGATTCCTTGAGCTTTGTCTATACTTTCCCCTCTCCACCTCTCTATGCCTCATTATCTCCTACTATAAATGGTGATAGGGGTGTTTTAAGGTGTGACTATGCCAAAATATTGGAGCATGTAGAAGGTACCCTGACACCCAGTAAGTGCTAAATGAGTACTGTGTGATTTATTACAAGAAACTTATCTCAATTACTTTTAAAAACTATTATTTATTGCTATATTAGTTTCCTATTGCTGCCTAACCACTTACATAAATTTTAGTGGCTTAAAACAACACAAATATTTATGTTACTGTTCTAAAGGTTAGAAGTCCAAAATGGGTCTTAATGGATAAAAATCAAGATATCCTCAAGACTTCATTCCTTCTGAAAGATTTAGGGAATAATGTAGTCCTTGCCTCTTTCACCTTTAGAGACTGTCCACATTCCATGGTTCATGGCCCCATTCCAGCAATCCCATCATTTCAACATCTGCTCTATCATCACATCTCTGTTTCTGGCTCTCCTGCCTCTCTGTTTATCTAAGTAAGGACCATTGTGATTGCATTGGGGTTATGTAGATAATCTGTAATAAACTCCTTATTTCAAATTTTTTATCATGATCAAATATGTCAATGTCTTTTGCCCATATAAGGTATCATATTCATTGGTTCCAAGGCTTAGTACATGGATACATTAGAGGTACTATTATTCTACCTAACACAGTGATTTTCATTTAACACTAAGGTAAGCTGATAACAAAAATATTAAATCTGATAAAAATCACAAAGTAATAAGCCTATAAAAGACAATATTTCTGATTATAGGAATACTTACTGACAAGCAAAGGTTTTTCTTTGTATTTATCTGTTAATATAAACATTAATCAAAATTTACAGTAAATTTTCTGGGTAGATAATAATAGTTTAAGCAACATTTATCTTTTAAAAAAGAACTGAATAAAAAACTATCATAACAAAGGCTTTTCAGAAGAAAAAAGAAGTAATGAAATCTTACTTTTCTATAAATTATGCTGATTTCTTAATTACTCTGTCCAAGATATTATATTGTGTTTACTTTTCAATGAGTAATTCTCTTATATTTTTGTAAATCTAAAACCTCTTTGACTAAATGTACTAATTGTATTGCTGTTTGATATTAGAAGTATTTGATTTATTTTTACTTCTCAGGATTAAGTTTCTTATTGCTAATTTAAGTGGACACTATTTTATGGAAAATTTATTTCGATTTAAGATAAATACAAAGGCCTGCATTTTGTAGAAATTCATGTACTTTTAACATATTTTATAGAACATAACAAAGTATTTTAAAGGAATTCTGCTAGCAGTGTATCATCTTAAAAAGTATGAAAATTAAACTGTTTGAATTTTTCTGACCTGTTTTGTTTATTGTTTAATAACTCTTTCTTGCAATTATTTAAGAAATATTTACTATGTGTCAGGCATTCTTTTAGATGGTGGAAATTCATATTAAATTCAATAGATAAATCTTTGCTCACCAGAAGCTTACTTGTTATTGGCAGACAACAAACACACACACGCACACACACACACACACACACACACACACATATATATCCATATATATGCTAAATCATTTTCAGAAATTTGAAGAAGTCTAAAATCTAAAACATTATCAAGTGTGCTGAGGTTGTTATTTTAAATGAAATGGACAGAATAAGCCCCTATGAGAAGATGACCTTACAGCAAATGCCTGAAAGACAGAAGGGAAAACCATGAAACAGAGGGAGCAGCAGTGGGAAAGGATCAGAGGATCAGCAAGGAGGCTGCTTATAGCACAGGGGCAACTGAGACGGGGTCAGGGAATAATTTCATAGGATAAAAGACTAAAACAAAATGGGGGTTACAGTAAGATATGAAGCCATCATTGCAGGAATTTGAAGGGAGACTGTCATGGTCTGACCTAAGACCCTGAAGCCCACTTTGAATGTTAAGACTCGACTAAAGGATTGTATAACAAAAAGCTGGGTAATAGTGGGAAAGTTACAGGAATAACCCAAGTGAAATAAAATGATGGCTTAAACCTGGTACTGCTAGTCATGGAGGTGGTGAGAAATATAGACATATGCAGTTGAAACAATTTTTGTTTAAAATGTCTGAATAAACTTAGTATGATAAAGGGAAGATTGCCCTTGGTATGGATTAGTTTTATTAAGAACTTTGGGGAGACTAAAATAACATGAAACTTTTATAAGGATGAAGTTTAAAATAAATATGAAATTATTTTTAGAAAACAGTCTCAATTGTCCTTGGGGAACTGAATGAAACTTAAGTGGACAGACCATGAAGCCAGATAAAGAACCTAAACACATTGCTGTTAGACATTAGAGTTTTATCCAATGGGTATTTTTGAGAAGCCTGATAACGTAGACAATGGATTTGATCTATTTTTAGAATGATTGGAATATATTATTCAGAGGGAAATCTGAAGTGAGGCAATTTAAGTTTGATGTTGTTTGTTATTATATCAATTAAATGATAGGTACTGGAATCTATTGATTATATTGTGTTGATTGTACTGGTCATTTTTCACTGTCATTACTATTCATGGTAAAAGATAAATTTGAATTTCATAAAAACACCCAAGTAATTCTTTAGTGGAAGTAGATTATCATTATTACATGGGACATAATTACACTAAAAAATCATTTCTTCTGAAAGTTAAATTTAAATGGCATCCAGCATTTAATTGCTAAATCTGACAACCTTATACAACAAGGCTTATGGTACCTGGCAAGACTCCTAGGAATGCCGCAAATGAAAAAAATTCCAATGCAAATCTGGGTTATACCCTTGATTGAACTCTGGGTTTTAAAGTGATGAATGTTAGATGCTTAATAAACTTAGGTCGACCATTTGAAAGTGCTTTATTATTTCTATGGAATTTTCTCTTATGTTTTAACATTTAAATTTTTAATTTATGTGGTATGAGTTAAGGATATCAATTCTTTTCTAAGTTTTGTCCTGTTGTTGCAATATTCTTATATAAATTTATATCTTATATATCTGTCCTGTAATTTCTTAATCCTGTGGCTAACTTTGGCATCAAAGTATAGGAAAAAAATTGCAGGAATCTTGCTTGATTAACTATTTGCTCCTACATGTTTATTGGTGAGAAGATTTGATGTTGCCATTGTTTTATTTTTACCATGTCACCCTCTTCCCCAAGCCCAAAGTGACAATGTGGAGCAATGTAATCAAAGAAGGGACTGAATGCATAATAGGTATGTTGTTTACAGAATTTAATCATAGGAGATCTGTTGTGGATGAGTTAGGGAATAAAGAAACTATTAAAAGAAATATCTTTTAAGAGGATAACAATGAAGTGCAAGCAAATGTTTAGAAACACAAATTTAAGAACCAGCAATGAGAAAGAACTGAAAGATAGGGAATATTCATGAAGAACCAACAAAAGTCTTAAAACTTCCTTACCTTGTTTACTCATTATCATCATCTTATGTCATTCACTAAGTCAATAAATCAATGATCCTCTTCTCCAACCAATATTAATTTAGCTCCTCTGTTGGTTGGGCAACTTTCTTAACTTCAGAAACACAGAGTAAACAGCACAGATATGGGGAAAAAGCAAATGCCAAATGTATTATGCAATTACCATAACTGCGTATAGAAGAAAGGACACAATTTTAAAAAGACTTTTTGCCAATGGGAAAGCCATCATCATGTCTACTTTATGATGTGACTCATTTTATCTCTGTTTGTTTTTCTCCAGGTTTCTTTCCTGGAAAATCTCATCCTGACCGGTACCTTCTGTGGTGGTGTCTCATTCACATGTTTCTCCCACATTGAATGTGCTATCTCACACATCCCATTTTCATCTCTGTGGCTTTATGTTCCCCTGGATCTGTCATAGGCAATGACAATGAAAAACAGAACTTCACCCTCAGTATTTATCTTGCTGGGGTTTCTGCACAACAGCAGGGCTATAGGCATTGTCTTTACAATTATCCTTGTTATTTTTTTGGTGGCTATAACTTCAAATTTGGTCATGATAATTTTGATTTGGGTGGACGCCCGCCTTCAAACTCCCATGTACTACTTGCTCAGCCAGTTGTCCATCATGGACACCTTTTTCATTTGTACCATAGTCCCAAAGCTCCTGGTTGACATGGTATCTGAAGAAAAGACCACTTCCTTTGTGGCCTGTGGCATCCAGATGTTCCTCTACTTGATAATGATTGGCTCAGGGTTCTTTCTTCTGGGACTCATGGCCTATGACCGCTATGTGGCTGTCTGTAACCCTCTTAGGTATCCAGTCCTGATGAACCACAAAATGGGTTTTCTGCTCGCTGCTGGTGCCTGGTTTGGCGGCTCTCTGGATGAATTTCTGCTGACCCACATCACCATGAATGTACCCTATTGTGGCTCCCACAATATCAACCATTTTGTTCTGTGAAATTCCTGCAGTTCTCAAATTGGCCTGTGTAGACACATCCTTGTATGAAACCATGATGTACATCTGCTGTGTGCTCATGTTGCTCATACCCATCTCTATCATCTCAACCTCATATTCTCTCATCTTGTTAACTGTCCACCACATGCACCCTGCTGAAGGTAGTAAAAAATCCTTTACTAAATGTTCCTCTCACTTGACTGTAGTCAGTATTTTTTATGGAGCTGTTTTCTATAATTAAGTTCTGCCCCAGTCATTCCACACCCCTGGAAGGACAAGGTATTATCAGCATTCTATACCATCACCACACCCATGCTGAATCCTCTGATCTACAACCTCAGAAACAAGGATGTCATGGAAACATTTAAAAAGATATTCACATGATTCTCATCTGCTAAGAAATTAATTAAAAATACTACTTAGAGGTCTACCATCCAAGTGATGGAGAGGTTTTCCACCATGAATATTTCCCCAAAGAACCTCACACATGTGTTCTATTTCATTATAGAGTAACTGGTCAGCTATTAAAGAATACTAATTAATGGCAAACAAGAATAGATTCTTGTTCCAGAGTCTGGGTAGGGGGAAGCTATTTCATGAGCTGTGCAGACATTTTTGTTTATCAAAATTTATTCATTAACAAGTAAACTACAGTTATTTATCTGTTCTGTTCTTGCTTTTATGTTGTGGAGGGGCAAATATTAGAGTTCACAGCAAATCCTTTTACTCTAAAAAAAAAACAGAAAACAAACAAAGAATGCTTCAAAGCTACCAAGTATTTGGTGCCAAAAATCTGTGATCAATTTTGTAGCAGTAAGGTATAGCAATACTAGACCACAAGTGACAAGGAGAAGAAATCACACAATTTCAATGATATATTTTATTATTACAGTTGCACTAAACAGACTGTAAGCTCTATGAGCATTTTTCATGCCCTATGCTGAGTACTGTCACATGCTAAGAAACAACAAATATTGGGTGCCTTTAATTAATGTGACCTTGAAAGTATGAATGACTTAGGATTGCTCATCAATTGAAAAAGAATAGACTATTTAATATTTACCAAAAGAAAACCACAGTGCCAACTTCTTTGTATGGTAACAGCAGTGTAGGAAGCTGTATGAAGCAATAATCCAACACAGGAAATAACTTTCACATTTTCCAGTTCTGTGTGATCCGACTAAAGCACTTAGAGGAACTGTAGGTTTTGTTCTGAGTGAAATAAGAAGCCCCTGGAGAGTTTTCAAAAGAGATTTGGCATGATGAAATTAACATTTAAAAAAAATTACTTATAAAGTGATCAATAAGCCTATAGTGTGGAGAGTATAGTACATAGCAAGGATGAACACAGGAAAACAATTTTGGAGGCATCAAAGATGAAAAATGAAAATGACTTTGAGTAGGTTGAGTAGTAGAGGGAGATTCTTGGTAGTAGAGGATTTATTTCTTGGATTAGCTGTATATTGTCAGAGAAGATGGATTGAAGTTTAACCCAGTGGATTGAGCAAAATTGACTAGAAAAGGGACAACCAGCAAGATGGCAGCAGAGTAAAGAGCTCCAAGAATCAGGTCCTGCAACAGGGCAGTTGGTGATCACCCAGAGTTATCTAGAGGACTTGTTTGGGAGCTCCAGGAGACCAGAAGTGCATCATGCTACATCCTTGAAAGAATGGAAGGAGGAGATTGCCCATCTGCAGAGAAGATTCATAAGAAGAGCACTCAACGCCACAGAAGCCAGAGCCCAGGCTCCGCTAGAGGCACACGCCACCTTGGGAGCTGTTCCAGAGCTGGAATTGAAAGCCCTACTTCCCAAAACAGGGGAGGAAGAGACGGTTGGGCACCAACTTCAGCTACTGATTAGTAAATTCATCAGGCTAAAGTATAATCCTAAGAACAGCTAAAGTTTGAACATGTCCAAGTCAAAAAGAGGCTGGTAGCCACAATCTTAACTCCGTGCCTGACATGAGGGGATGTGGAGCTGACTGAAAATCACAGTGCTGGTAAGGACTGGCTTTTTTCCATCTGATTGGATTGCTGCTTTAGCCTAAGTCCCAGGCCCACCTTGGGAAGGGAGGAATCTGGGGGGAGCTGCGCCAGCCTCTCCGGAAAATTATAGACAATGTCATGGAGGCTGGTGATCATCCTACTTTTGCAGCACAAGCCACCACAGGAGATATTCTGTGACAGGAAATGGAATCTCCATTTCCCAAAAGCAAGGGATGAAGAGACAGTTGGCCACCAATTTCAGCTACTGATTAGTAACTTTGGCTGGCTAAAGTATAACCCTAAAAGAGCTAAAGTTTGAACCAGTACAAGTCAGAAAGAGGCTGGTAGCCACAATTTTGACTCTACCACCAGCATGAGGGGAAACCAGGCTGACTAAAAATCACAGTGGTGGTAGAAAACAGTTTCTTTCACCCAGATTGGCCTGCAGCCCTAGCCTAGGCTTCAGCCCAACCTCTGGCATGGAGGAAGCTGATGGGCCCTGCACCAGGCTACCCAGGTAAATACAGGTACATTTGGCTGGCACATACTGAATAAATGGAAGTCAACTGGGGCAACTGTGGTCATTGTGGGCTTGCACTGCATAGATTGCTGCCCACACCTTAATCTCCATCCCTGCCCCAGGTGCCTGAAACTTCATCAGTCTCTCTGGGCAACTACAATCTAGGCCTGCATGAGTTCGATTATTCCACACAGCTGTGGCTCTGTCCCTGACCCTGGTAATGAAGAAAGTTGGGAGAAGCTTCATTGGTCCTATGGGCAATGAGGATAGCTTGAGCCTCCGTAGCTTATAGCACCAGCTACATCCTTGGCTCCTACTACACAACCAACAAGGGAGAAGGGCAAGAAGCCCTAAACTAAAGAGGAATACTGCACCCAGAATAAATACACTAGTAACCCAGATGCCAAGACACCAACAAAAAATTAGAATCTACACCAAGAAACAGGAATATATGGCCCAGTTAAAGGTACAGTTTAAGGCTCCAGATGACATAAAGGATTTGAGACAACTAATCATAGATGTTCAAACAAATATCCTTAATAAATTCAATGAGATGGCTAAAGAAATTAAGGATATTAAAAAGACATTGTATGAGCACAAAGAAGAATTTGAAAGTATACACAGCAAAATAGCAGATCTTATGGGAATGAAAGGTGCAATAAATGAAATTAAAAATGCACTAGGTTCATATAATAGCAGATTTGAGGAGGCAGAAGAAAGGATTGGTGAGCTTAAGGAAATGGCCTCTGAAAGTGAACAAAAGAATAGAAGAAGAAAAGATTGGAAAAACCTGAACAATGTCTCAGGGAACTAAAGGAGAGCAAGAGATGTCCAAACATATGTGTCATGAGTGTCCCAGAAGGAGAAGGGAAAGAAAAAGAAGCAGAAGGAATATTTGAAGAAATAATAGTAGAAAATTTCCCAACTATATTGAAGGACATAAATATCCATGCCCAAGAAGCATGACATACTCCCATCTGAAAAAATCCTAATAGACCAACTCCAAGACATATACTAAACAGAATATCAAATGCCAAAAACAAAGAGAGAATTCTGAGAGCAGCAAGAGAAAAGCAATGCATAATGTATAAGAGATACCCAAAAAGATTAAGTACTGATTTCTCACTAGAAACCATGTAGGCAAGAAGACAGTGATATGATATATTTAAGATAATGCAAGAGAGAAACTTCCAGCCAAAAATCTTATATCTGGCAAGATTGTCTTTCAAAAATGAGGGCGAATTTAGAATATTCACAGATAAACAGAAACTGAGAGAGTTTGTAACCAAGAGACCTGCTTTGCAGGAAATACTAAAGGGTGTGCTACAGCCTGAAAAGTAAATACAGGAGAGAGAGGCCTGGAAGAGAATCTAGAAATGAAGATTATATCAATAAAAGTAACTTAAAGCATCAAAAGAGTGGTGAAAATAAAATAAGACAGAAAAAAATATATTCAGGCATAAACTTAACCAATGATTCAAAGTACTTGCTTTCAGAAAACTGCAACTCATTGTTAAAAGAAATAAAAAAAGACCTAAGAGAAAGGAAGAATGTTCCATGCTCATGGATTGAAAGACTAAGTATCATTAAAATGTCAGTTCTACTCAAATTGATATACAGATACAATGCAATTCTGATAAAAATTCCACCAGCATTTTTTAAATAAATGGAAAACATGATTACCAAATTTATTTGGAAAGGTAAGGGGTCTTGAATAGCTAGAAACATCTTAAAAAGGAAAAGCAAAGTTGGAAGACTCTCATTTCCAGACTTTAAGTCATATTACCTAGCCACAGTGATAAAAACAGCATGGCACTGGCATAAAAACAGACACATAGACCAATGGAACCGAACTGATGGCCCTCACAATTATGGTCAAGTGATTTTTGACTAGCCTTTCAAACCCACCCAGCTCGGGCAGAACAGTCCATTCAACAAATGGTGCTGAGAAAATCAGATATCCATAGCAAAAGAAGGAAAAAGGACCCCTACCTCACACCCTATAATAAAATTAACTCAAAATGAATCAAATACCTACATATAAAAGCAAAAACCATAAAACTTCTAGAATATAATGTAGGAAAGTATCTTCAAGAACTGGTGGTAGGTGGTGGATTCTTAAAGGAGATACAAGGAAGACTGAGATGGACTACTGATATTTAATGTATATAGTTTTAATTAACTTTACCGTAAAAGTGTGGAAATGCACAGAGTTGATGGTAACACATTATAGTGAGTAACAGCTGGTTTACAAATGGGCATGTGGCTGAAAATGGTAGTCTAGGGCTGTAAATGCCAATTGACAGAAAGCTAGAGAGTAATCTAGGGACTGAATAGCACAGTAAGCACAAAGTGGGATTAGAATAGTGATTGATGGTACAGATGCAAGGGTGTCCTTTGTTAGCTAGAACAGATGTACATCAGTATTGCAAGGTGCTGGGAATGTGGAGAAGCTTGGGAAAAATACAACTGCACTGACCTATGGACTGTTTTTAACAGTAATAATGCAATATTCTTGCATTTATGCCAAAGATGTACTGTGTTGATAATGGGAGAGTATAGAAAAGGTGTGTCAAATATATGCTGTGGACCTGGTAATAATCGGATGATATTATCTCATACTCTGTAACAAATATTCCACCAGGGTGTGGTGTGTTGATAGAGGGGTGTTGTTTCGGAATTCTGCACATGTGCATGATTGTTTTGTAAGTTTACAAGTTCTGTCATAAAAATATATTTAAAAATAATAATAGGATGGGATGGGGAAAATACACCAAACGTAAGATAAGGACTATAATTAGTAGTAAGATTTTGACAATATTCTTTCATAATTTGTAACAAATGTCTCACAAAAATGCAAGGTGTTGGTAGATGGTTGATGTATGGGACCCCTGTATGGTGTTATGTATGTTTGCTTTTTTAAGTTCACAACTTTTGCTATGCACTTATTGTTTATGTATGCTCATGTAAAAATGATATAAAAATAATAATAATAGGTTGAGTGGGGGGAAATTACTTTGGTTAGTAGAAATATTTTGATGATGCTCTTTAATCATTAGTTAAAAATGTTTAACAACACTTCAAGTTATTGGTGGTAGGTTGAGGTATGACTGCCCTGTATGATGCTTTGTATGTTTATTTTGTAAGTTCACAACTATTACTATACGCTTATTGTTTATGTGTGTTCATGTATGAGTGATATACTTCAATAAATTTTTTTAAAAATTAAAAAAAGATTGATAAGAAAATAATGTAATTTCTAATTCCTGAGATTTTGAACACTTGCTAGAGTGGCAGCTTTGAATGGGAGGAATAAAAAATTCAGATGCTGACAAAATCAATTTGAGATGCCCATTATATGGGCAGATAATATGTCAATAAATAAATTGGAATTCTTCAGAATAGAAAGAATACATACAGAATAAGTTAGGATAACTTATGGGATAAATTGGGAAGCACATGATATCATGTTGACTCTGATGAGATATGAATAGGTGAAATCTCAAACACAAGTGAAGGATATGCTCAAATAAGAAGAGCATTTTCACAACTGTTGCAGGAGAGGATAACTAGTGTGAGATGTCAGTGATTGGAGGATATGTGGGGAGGGGTGCACTTGGGACATTTACCTTATGGCAAATGAATTAGTTCAAGTGGTCATGTAGCTTTGTCTTGGTGGGTAGAGGCCCAGACAATAACCATAAGAATATTGAATTCCCACCCTGGGAAGTGTTGCTTCATTCTCTAATAGAGTGACAAGAATCCCCCAAGTACATGGGCAGTACCTAGTGAAATAAAACAGACCATTTGCCAGACCTTTGATATTGATAGTCATACTTATGAACCTTGTCATTGTGAAAATGAAACTTAGCCTACTATTTTATATTGCCTAATAATTACCTCCTGAAAGCCTACCAGATGCTCAAATGTGTCCTCCCTTTAAGTCAAACTCAGCGTATAAACTTACTACCTCTCCCCAGCATGGGACATGATTCCCAGGGATAAGCCTACTTGGCACCAATGGACTATTACCAAGCACCACCTGGCAATGAATTTGGAAAAGCACCTTGATCAGCAGGGATAAATATTAAATACAAATGAGTTTTTATGGATAAGAGATTTCAAAGTGAGTTGGGAGGTTATTCCAGAGGTTACACTTAGACACATCTCAGCAGGATCTCATTGACTGCCACAATAAACAATATTTCAAATAGCAGAGATCCTGATGAATCTGGAAACATCTAGACACTATAAGTAGGGAAGACAATTTCAGGAATTTGGCACCTTGTCAGCGGGTCTTACTTTGGAATATATGCTTTCCAATGTAACAGAGTTAAACTCATTTATAATTTCTGTCCCTTTTGTTTGAAACTATAATTAGCACTATACTCCCTAAGTATATGTCCCAAAGACTTAAATCTTTAGTCTCTTCATATGCCAGTTGAGCTCTGAATCTCAGCAGGGTTGCTACACTTACTCTCCAGTTCATTGGACTTGCTCAGGAAAAGTAAAAATGGATGATGATAGAAAATGCCCATCCTCAAAATCAGAGACTATCTACAACTGCAAACAAGACAGTTCCATCCATTCTGCCCCATGGGATGTAGGTCTACTCTCAATCAGAAGCAGAGTAGACACCACCTCCCAAAATCCTCAAGATTGAGAAATGAACAAACATAAGTGGGGAATGCAATTATCAACTAAAGTAACATTATTATTCTAGCAAAGGATGAATTTGTATTATTAATATAAAGGCAGTGGTCACCAGAGGTTCTGAAGGGAAGCACAGGGAAGAATAGGTTTAACATGAGGTATTTTTGGGACATTGAAATTGTACTGGTTGACATTGTAATGAAGGATAGGACATTATACATTTTGCCAAAACCTATAAAATTGTGTGGTGCAAAGTGTAAACTATCATGTAAAACTATAGACCATGGTTAATAGCAATGGTTCAATGTGTGTTCATCAGTTGTAACTAATGTACCACATTATTGAAAGATGTTGTTAATGGGGAAAGTGGGGTAGATGGGATGGTGGGGTATATAGTCATTCCATATATATATATATATAAAAATTTTCATCTTTGATGCCTCCCAAATCATTTCATATATATATAATGACTCAGCTAGTTTAATGGTAATGTAATCATCTTAAGTGGGAGTATAACACAGATGATTTGAAATGTAGAAACAACTGATTTATCTGGTGAAGAGTATATTCATTTAAACTGAAGTAAAGAAATTTAAAATTTGGTTTTACATATAATTTTTTAAACAATCAATTTTATTGATACATATTAATAATACATACAATTTATCCGAAGAGTACAATCAATAGTATTTGGTATAGACACATAGTTGTGCATTCATTACTTCAATTATTATTTAAGTATTTTCATTATTTCAATAATAATAAACTAAAAACAGACAATCAAACAAACAAGAAAATTCTTCACCTCTCTGTCTTTCCCTGTTTTCCCTGTTGTACAGGGCTGCATTTTTTTGCTATTCATGCACAATTATTTGTTTGTTTATTAAGCAATTTTATTGAGATATATTCACATATTCTCTCAGTGCAAATAGAGAAGCAAGGAGAGCATCTGCAAGTGAAGATTAGAAAGGGGTTGTTTAAAGATTGAGAAGACAGGAGAAGAATGAATATTCATCCCTGAAACCCAGAAAGTTAAAGAAGTAGGCAAATATTCTGAATTTTAGGACAAAGTAGGGACTTCTTTGGGATTTAATTTATTAACTTAATGGAAGCCTATTTTTCAGGTAACTCATGAAGTGTATTTAGCATGGTGCCTAGCTAATAGTGAGCAATTAACAGGTTAACTACATTTTTATATGGCAACAACAATGACAAGCATAATGACAACAGAAAATACTATCAACTCTACCTCAATCTTACCGCTATATATTTAAGGAAATCATTTCATTTTCAATTATATTTTTAGATGTCTATAACTTAATATAATAGGTATTCAGCAGCTGGTTTTTTCAATGAATTGGTGAACTTGGGCAATTAGAGGCAGTACAACCAGCACTCTTGCCATTGTGGAGCATTTTGTATTATGATACATGATTTGTCATCATGCTCATTATTTAAGTTTAAAAGTTAAAGGCACCCCTATACCTTGCAAATCCTGTCTCTAATATAGGTTTTATAGGTTTGGTGTCAAGCTGGTTTCCCATACATAAATTTGTTTTATTTGTGGCTAAAAGATAATTTGCCTATTTTTTTTCTTATTTTCCCCAGATATGTTTTTGGAATTATCAAATAATAGAATCTTATTGCTTAAATACCTTTCTTAAACAATTTTCATCCTTTGACTTTATAAACAAAATGAAGGACTAAATCCAAAGTGATACTACATTGGGGAAATAATTCTTTGTTTGAGTAGAGTTATTTAAAACTATTTTCTATAAGATTTTCCTTGAATGCTTAATATGCTATTTTTTGTTTGCTAGTCTGGCAAAAATATTTAAGACATCATTAAACATTGTAATTATTTAAATGTATTTCCTTATATAATACAATCTATTTTTATTAAAATATCACTAATATGTTTTACTTATATGAATATTTTTATTACAAGATAATTTTTCATGAGCTAATGTATTTTACTTAAGCACCATACAGTATAAGCAAGACCCTCCATCCCCAAGTATCATGCTTCTGATAGCAGAGATGCTGGTGATACAAGATAAGGATAATATGTTGTCATTCATGGGCTCACAGACCCTGTATTTGTGAAAAATGGGGTCAGAACAAGTGTCACTTGCTAAAGATCAACTGACAACTGGCCTTCCAGTACAGGTTTGCAAGGACATCTCATTCAGTGTGATTATATGGGGTTCCTTGTGGCCAAAGACTAGTTTACAGGGTGTTAGGAAGGAATTAACTAATAAATTAAGGGCTGAGGCAGTTGTACAACTTCAAAGAGATATAATGACATATGGCTTTTAATCTTTTTATATTAAAAGGAAATATCATTCCTATAAGTGTTGAACCAAAAGCATAGAGCTTAAATGATCATCACAAAGGATATACTTGTAAAACCACTAGTGTATAGCCACCCAGAGCAAGAAATAAAAACTGCCAGACCTACAGAGCACTTCTGTGCCTCTTCATGATAACTACACACTCCCCAACACAACCATAAATTTTATTCTGAATTGTATCACTCATTTTGAACTAATTTTAGATTAATAGAAAATTTGCAAAGTTAGTATAGTTTCCATGTCTCCCTCACCCATATTCCTCTAATAGTAGCCTTTTACATATTCATAATACAGTCATTAAAACCAAGAAATGAACATTTCACGTTTTACTACTAATGTCCTTTTTCTGTTCCAGAATCTCATCCAGAATACCCAATTACATTTATTTCTTATTTTTCTTCAGTCTCCTCCAGTCTGTAACAGTTTCTCAGTCGAAACTTGACAACTTTGAAGAACTCTGATTAGTAATTTTGGCAAATGAATTTGATGATTCATTGCATTGCCAGGTAAACATCTGTCCTCAAATATTGTAGCATAATTTTTAGTGTTGAAAGCTATAGAAAACAAATGGTGCAGTCATGCTCTTTCATGTTTAGCTGGCATTTTGGGAGTACTCTGTTTTTTGAAGTGAGAGGAATGGATATTTGTGCATGTATACACACATACACACACAAGAATGAAGCAAGGGATTCTATCATTAGTCCAAAAAACAGGTCTCATTGATGGAGAAAGTTATTTTGAACCCCAAGGTGGTGACCCATAGACAATCTAAGTAAAATCAGGCTTGTAACCTGGTGGGAAAAGATGGCATTACAAATATAAATAGTTTTCAGATCCTTCAAAGCAAATATAAAAAAGAAAAAGAATAAAAGATTAACACAAAACAAAATGTAGGTGCATTGTTGTCTGTCCCTAGACCAAGTCTCCAGAGTCCCCACCATATGGAGAGCAAAAAAGGCCATGAACCTTAACTTGACTTAGCTGAGAACCAGATTTGTTAAACAAGATGTAAAGAGACAGTTGCCAGCCACTGGCACTCATCAGAAGAGCTGAAGAAGGAAGCCAAAATGCAAGAAGGCTGTAAGGTGCACTTGCAAACCCTGTGGCTCACTGAGCTATGATCATGCACATGAAGGTCAGAAATATACAAAGTGATATAGAGAATTGAGTCATGCCTCATAGATAGCCATGACAGAAGTCAGAATCATGGTTATTTTTGGTGATTGAGTGAGACATGTTGGGCATTTCTGTGTGTTGGTAATTAATCACTTTCTTGGCTCCAGTCATGAATAAATGAGTGTGTTTGCTTTGAGTAAATTTATCTATGTGTGATCAACATTTTTGGACTTTTCACTATGTAATTTATATTAATGGTTAAAATTTTATAGAAAATGAATATTTATTTCAATCTATATTTGATAATTCAGTAAATACTCTTGCATAATGAAAGACCTTGTGCAAGTGGATGTGTGTATTGTAAATTGGTGTGTCCATATGGGTGTGTCAAAGAATGTCATGGTTGAAGACATTCTTCATCTGGTTTCACTGGATGAAGAAAGGTACAAATCATGTGGCAGGGGTAAAATAATCCACAAGCTGAAATTGGGACGATACCACTAGATGTTCCAGGTAACAATCCTTTCCTTCTTCCTTATTAATAAATCGCCTAATATTTTCTGGTAACCTGAATACTCTAATTTCAAAAAAAAAATCAGTTTCAAAACATATTGCCACGTGTCATTCTTATTTGCTATTTTCTAATTCCAGCTCACTTGAATCTAAACATGATGGCAGGAACTAGAGCAACTATCTTTGACTACACAGAGGAATCCTTGTTCATAAACCTGTGGAGAAGGAACATAGAAGGAGCAGAATATTAATATTAATTGATATCTGAAAAAATTTAGCAGAAGCAAGGTGAACTTTTCATAAGAGATGGCCTTATGAGACTAATCTAAATCCTCTGGTAAGACCTAGAAATCTAAGGTAAAGCATGTATCTTTACAAATGTTGGGAAGCCAGTGGTTTTAAAGCCAATCTTATGAGATATCAAGATTTAGTGTGATATTTGTGTTCAAATGAGAATAGAAACTATTTTGAATGCTGGACAAACACTTTATAATATCTAGTCACTCTAGTTAATGGACATGTGGTTTAAGAAAATATTCAAAACACTTGATTTCCATGCCTGCATTTATTTTACACTGAGTGTATTTATACGAGGTTTACGAGAAATTCTAAAGGATGATGTTTACATACGTATCCTCACTTCTATCCTATATCCCTCATCTGTATTTCTGCAATTGGAAATATATGTAAAACAATTCATGTTGATACATTTTTTCTCAGCATGATAACCACAGAGTTAGATACACATAAGAGATGATGTGTTTTTTGCGTTGCAACTTTGCTGAAATTCAGGGCTTAACTGAATGGACCAAGGATTTAAAGCCTCTGGGACATATATTTATGAAGTATAATGCTAATTATAGGTTTAAAGAAAAGGGGCAGATGAGCCATGTGGAGAGAACTTATATGAGTCTAATGACATAGTAAATTTAATTTTGTAGATACATATTTGACACTGTATGTGTCTAAAAATAATGTGTTTAGAAACATAGACTTACTGGTATTCTACTATAGGCTTATAGTGATTCTAGCAATGGAAGAAACTATATCATTTATGCATAGGTAGGGAGAGGGAATTACAGGTAAAATATGGGGGCATTTTGGGGACTTGGGAATTTTCCTGAATGACATTGCAATGACAGATATGAGCCATTACATATCTTGCCAAAACCCACAAAATTGTGCGGGAGAGAGTTTAAACTACAATGTAAACTATAATCCATGCTTAATGGCAATGCTCTAAAATGTTTTCATCAATTGTAATGAATGTACCACACTAATGAAAGATGTTGCTAATGTGGGAAAATGTAGTAGGTAAAGAAAGCGGAGCATATGGGAATCCCCTATATTTTTATGTAACATTTATGTAATCTAAATATTTAAAAAATAAAATAAAAGTAAAAAATATATTTAAAAAAGAAACATATAAAATATTCTCTCAAAAGTCAAAATAGCAAGAATCACACAATAGAGGGTTACTTAAGTAAAAAGTAAAAATAACAACTAACTTGGGATATCTTATTTAGTTGAAAAGCAACAATCATTAGATTACATTTAAGCATTAAAAACAGAGAGCACATAATTACATGTAATTATCAAGCAAGAGATGATAAAATATACTTTTTATATCATTAAACAAAAAAATTAACATAATTTTATTGAATATCAAATATTGTATGAGGTGCTAGAATACAGAATATTTCAAAAAACTGCCTTTGTCTTTATATCATTTACAATGTAGTATGTTTATGTATAAATAATTATCTAATATATTATTAAAATAGATCATATAAATGATAAAACTGATGCAATTTTAAAATTTTGTTAAAGTCTATTTGGTTAACAAATGATTTGGGAAGCACCAAACCAAAAATGATGAGGAGCTTGGCTGAAGGTTTGGAAAGGGGAGCTTATATAGAACAAAGGAAGAAGCAAGTGAGGAGAAAATTCTGATTGGATATCTAAGCTACTTTGCTTAATCTGGGCTATTTTTGGAGGAAGGCCTCTCCTTAATGGGTCTATTTCTGACTGGCTAGTATTAAAGCTCTGTCTCTTCGTACCAAGGCTGCCTCTGCCAAAAATCAGGTTCCTTGGATTTGCCTTGGGTCAGGGATTGACCAAGACAAGACACCCGAATCTAATGGCCTCCTCTATTTTATTTTAACAATTATTACAATAAAATAATATAATATTTTTAACAAACAGAGGAAATTAATACATGGAGTTGGTTTCAGATGTTGGAGGCCTAAAAGAGCAAAAAGAAACCTTGAGATAAACCACAGGTAATGACTGTAGGAAGCAGATCGTTTCCATACGTGCGCCCAGAGAATCAAATAAAAGATGGAATAACCAGAACCTAGGATCTCAGAGGATAGCCTTAGACCTCTGAGAAGGGCATGTTTTCTTTCTTATGCTGAATCCTAGTCACTACATCAATGAGCAGAATAAACAAGGGTAGATTTCAAGCTGAGAGTCGGTGGATAAATAATTGACACAAGTTTGATTTCCAGTAATAAGGATATAGGTTCTTTCCACTATCCTTTCTTTCACAAACACATCCTCTTCACAGCACACACACACTTCGCCCCATCAGCCCAATAACATTATAGATGCAAAGTTTTGTTAAAAATTACACTCAATGTTTATATTGTTATGATGCTGCAAATATTCACAACTGAGTCATTAGTAGCACTATAGTTATATTTCCTGTAAGATGCAATTTCTTTTTCCTGGAATTGATCATATCTTAGGCTTGTTTGTTTGTTTGAATTATACTTCTCTGCCATATGTGTAATTTTCCTCTAGATAAATATCATCTCAATATTGCAACCACTTTAGAAATGCTTTCAATTTCTTCTTCATTTAAGCCTGCTGTATTAAAATCCCTGATGATGTCTAGATATGGGTTCTTTTCATCATTTGTGCTGGAGATTTGAGGGGCTTTTCAATCAAGAATCCAAGACTTTTAATTCAAGAATATTTCCTCAAAACCTTTCTTTAATATTTTCTCTCTCCCATTTTCTTCTATTCATTTCTTCTTTATTTCCTATTATTTGGAACTTGGTTCTCCTAAACTGAATCTCTAATTTCATTATGTTTGCTTCCCTAATTCCCATCTCTTTATTTTTGTTTTTCTTTATGATTCTTATTATCATATTTTAAGTTTTAAAGAATTTTATTTTTATTCCATCCTTTGCTAATTTTATATCAGTTTTTAGGTTCTTGTCTCTCTGAGTAGATTAATTACAGTTCTTTTTTGAAGAAGTTTTTTTTGTTCCCTATAAGCTCTATGTCTTTCCCCCAATGCCCATTTTTAGGAGTTATCAGAGAAGGAACCTGGGACCTCCTACATGGGAAGCAAGAGCTTAACAGCGAGTTACACCCGCTCCCTTATGTCTCCCCATTTTTTCCCTGCTTTTTTGATTTGGAGTTTGTCTTTTATTTTAGAAAATGTATTCAAAAGGCTAGTGGCCTCTGACTGTCTCCTGATTGAAAGGACTCTGGTCCTAAGCAAGACTTATACCTTGTAGACTTAACGGAACCACAGTCTCCCAGGTTTTGCACTTGAGGACCCACAGTTATCATATCCTGAAATATTTCCTTTGGAAGGGTCTGTTTCCTAATAAAGGAATCTGTCTTGGCTGCCAGGATTCTGAGAGCCAAAGGAGGTAAAAGAGCTGGGGGGTGGGGGGGGCAGGGGTGTGGTCCTCACAACTCAGTGCATAGACATTCCACTTATAACCCCACTGCTATCAAAATGTTCCCAAGTTCAGCAGCTCTCTTGGGTTCAATATTTCCTTAATCTAGTGTTTTGCCTGGTATAGAAAAAGCAGTTGCCTAGATGTGTGAGTTTGATGAGAGGATCTGGGGACTAAGAACTATTTATACAGAATTTTAGCCAAGCCTCCTGTTTTCAGTTCCATCTGTTTAGACATATCTAATACCCCCAATTTGAAGCTTTTGCAGATATTGTTCAGCCACCGTGCAACATGATTCTGAACGTCACAAATTGACAGCTCAGTTTGCTGCTTTAGTTCAAGTAAGCCAGATACTAGTTATCTTTCTACTCTCTAGCTTCCAAAACATTATTGTTAATGTTTCTTTTCCCAACCTTTTAGTAATTGTGTATTTTTGCTTTAAAAACAAAACAAATCAAGCTCTTCACTGTGATTAAAGTGAAGATTCAAAAGGAAGAAGGAACAATGCACATTCAAGCTTCCATATCTAACCAGAAATTTGCACAATTTTCTTTTTGCCTTCCAAAATAGTTTTTAGTCTTTCTATTTCATTTGTATTTTTTATTCTCATTGTTTTTGCTTTTCTAGTTTTACTCAAAATGTCAATTTTGTTGATAATAATTGCTTCTTCTATGCCACTCCTATGGGGTTGATTTCTTTCCTCCTGAAGTATTTCATTTAGGAGTTTTCTTTCTTTTACTTTTTTTGTTTTCTTTCTTTATAGTGAATGATAAAGGCTCAGGCGTTGTAGCTTTCACTTTCAAATGATAGTTTAGTGGGTTTTCAATTCTGGATTGAGAATTCATAGCATTTTCTTTGCTACTTCCTATTAGATCCTCACATTATTTAGAAGCATATTCTTTAGTTTCCAGACATTTAGAGAATTTCCTATTGTCTTTCTCTTATTCATTTCACATTTGAGCCCTTTATTTTCATAGAACATACTCTATATGAGTTCAAATATTTTAAATTTGTTGACTTTTATATTATGACCAAAGACATGGTCTGATTTGGTGACTGTTCATGGGTGCTTGGGAAAAAAAGCATTCTGTGATTATTGGGTAGAATATTGAATAAATATCAAGTATTTACACATTTAGGATACTTATGTTGACCTAGTGGATTGATCTTTTACCATAATATAATTTACTTCTGCATCTGCAATAATTGTATTTGCTCTGAAGTTTATATTAACAAGGTAAAAATTCACTCACTTCTGTGTCTTATTTTTTTTAATGAATTAATGATATGACTTTTTTTCCATCCTTTTACTTTCTACTTGATCTTGTCATTGACTTTGAAGAGATGGGATACTTGAACAGAGTTTAGAATTCGGTTTTTATTTGTTTATAGTTTTTAAATGAATTTTTAAATCTTTTTATATAGTTTTGTACATCTACTTAGAGTACAATGTAAATATGTGAATTGTTATAGTCTACTGATATCAACATTATACCTGTTCAAGTGAAGTGTGGAAATCTTACTTCCTTTTAAGTTTCTTTACCTTCCCAAACTTTAAATATTATTGTCCTGGATAGGAGATGGTGTTACAGTTTGTATGCTTTTGTGTTTTTTTCCAATATCAACTATACTTTATAAAACCCATGTAGGAAATAAAGTGCCTATATCTCTGTCTTTCTGTTGTTTTTCCTTCCTGATGCAAAAGATTCTTTCTCTTATCATTTCTTTTCTGTTTGAAGATTTTCCTTTAACCAATATTTTTTTTTTTTTTTTTGCAGTAACT
>JAQZBX010000204.1:0-131607 GCA_029593785.1 Cabassous unicinctus
TTTTTTAATGTACCCTACTCCTCCTCTCCCAGTCAGGAGTATATGAGAAACCCCCAACTCTTAAGGAAACCACCTCTTCAAATCACCTTCCCACAGAATTAGGAAAGATAGACAAACCAGAGCTTTGTTCTTTGTAAATATAATCTAGGTCCATTCCTAGAATGTCTAACTTGGAAAGTACAGGTTGTTGGATTCATTTTGCTTTTTTTTGGTGGCACTCTGGGTCATATCTGTGATGAAAATTAAAATATGTGAAGGAACAATTATCTAAAGATTACAGTGCCTAAACATGTTCACCTGAAATATCTAGACCATTGAGATACAAGTTTATTTTCTGGTCTGTGCTGATCAGCATTACTTCCTCATTTGTCTCCTTCACTCTGTATGTGAGGAAATGGCATTGGGTTATAATAAAGATTGTTATGGGTCTTAAAACCAGTAATAGAGTGCTTGTCCAGTTTTGCAAGTTGAATTAGTTGACGTGAGGTAGAAAGTTAGAATACATTTACATTCATTGGTTCAATGGAGTTTCTTACTGAAATATGTTGTACCACATTATCTCGTCTCTGCTTTATAACTGACATATGTCCAATTGCCTTATATACTTTAGAAGCAACTGTCATTTTATCTTGAAGAACAATTAAGTCTTCTGAAAGCTAAATGTTTCCAAGGAAGAGGAAAAAAGCCAGACTGCAGTTTTATTGAAAGTTATTTATAATTTTGTACTTACTGTCCTGAAAATGCCTGTCCCCTTGGAAATATGATTCAGATGCCCTGAACTGAAGAAACATTTTCCTTTTTCCTGTGAAACAAAAGACAACTGAAAAATGCTTCATTAAAATAGTTCCCTTGTCCTTCTTTTGACAATGAAAATTGAAAAGAGGCATGCCAGTTTGGCTATGTGGGTGGTCCTCTTTCAATGCTAACCTTAAAATGACCTCACAAAAATCACTGAAAGTTAGGTGATGGGTACTAGATATTTTAAAAATATGTGTTGAAAAGCAATAGTCATGTGCACTAAGGGATCGTCGAAATGCCATCCACGTAAAATGAATTTCCAAGGCTGAAGGATCTGCCCAAGAGCTTGTGCTCCTCCCAGAACACACTGTACTCAGGACCTTGCATGTTTTCACAACTGGGCAAACCTTTACCAAGTCAGGTCATGCTCCTGGGTTGTTTTGACCCACTCTTTCACAGGCTGATTTTGCCATCACCTGCACTTAATTGGTCTAAGTCAATGTATGTACGATATGTATCAAATGAACTTAAAGTATGTTCCTCACGGGAATATCGCTGACATTTCTTTTGGGTTCAGTAATTCTAGAACATTCCTCATTTTAAAATGTCCTGAACTTCTTCAGAGTGCAGCAAAAAGGGGGATTTGATTATCTGATGAAAAATGAAAATTAGATACCATGTCCTTTGTTTCTTTTCTTTCCTCCCTTTCTCAAAAAAAAAAAAAAAAAAAAATCTTTACTCTTTCAGAGTTAGTTTTTAATTTCCTAAAATTGTTTGAAAAGAAAGTCATTCTAGTTACAAGAAAAACTGCCTTTTGAAGACTCTTTTTTGCCAGTCAGACAATTCAGTCTAACAGTTTTGAGAAATGGAAAATGAACCATGTACTTTTGCCTTTAGTTAATATTTCTTTGTTAAATGAAATTTGATATTTTTCCTCTAACTCTATTAAAATGATGCTGTCCAAAACTATTGTGTGTTAAAGGCCCTTCTCTTTTTGTGTGTGTGTGCTTTATAGAGTAGCTTTATCTACTTTGATTGTAGAAAAACCAAGAAAAATAAGCAAAAGAGTTTTTGTTTTAGTGATGCATCCCTGTAAAAAAGCATGTAAGGACTCTTTAGGGATGTTCTTACAAAGTCTTAGGAAATGCATCTTTTAGCTCTGAAATGTCAAAGATTTAAAAATAAAAAAATATAACAAATTCATAACCTTCTTGTGAAATGGAGTCACTATAGTATATACTTTTTAACACCTTGCACACCTTTACTTATTCATCTTGACATGAGTCATACTTACAGAGTGTTTGGCAGGACTTTGAATTTAAGTTCCCAAGTGAGTATTCAACTTAGTTTAATTAAGACTGTTATTTCATGGAGTATAAATACAACTGCTTATTAAAACATATTTATTGAAGATAAACAATTATGTAATAGAAACCAGTTACAGAATATAACAATATCACTAATGAAAAAGGCAATTGATTAAAAATGACATAATTACACAGGGTTAAAAGCTATGCAATTGATATTACTTGTTTTCCTTAAGTAGGTTTAATAAGCATTTTGATAATGATTTAACATTCAATAACTCACTTATTACATCCAAACAAAGAGTTACTTTCCTACTTTAATAGTGCCTTGAGAAGCTTATAGTTTTACCCTTAGGATTGAGGAAAGACATTGAAAAGAATGTTAATTAAGTGTTGCCAATTGCATTTTATTTTAGGAAATGGAAAGGAAAACTAGGGTCTTTGATTGGAACCTTTTGTCAGCTCTCTGACAAATGAGGGGTCTACACATTGACAGAGTCCGCTCAGTTTCCATGGAGAGAACATGAGACTACCATTTGAATTTTTGTGACTTGCTCTTTCCTAAAGAATTCCCTAAGAAATAATTTCATTACTATTGTCACTCCTGAGGGGGTTTACCAGGGATTAGTAGTTTTGTTTTGACTCTGGCATTAAAATGAATATTTCCCCCAACTTCTCTGTAGTTCCTTAGTTTCCACAGTAATGTGATATGCTCAGTGGGTATTGAGAAGGGGGTGAGATTTAAAGAGGCAAACTCAGTAATTTATGACCTCAGTTTTAGGCCATGGAAATAAGGAACATGTTATTGAGTTAGAAACGCGTGTATGGCATTAAGCCCTTTCCCAAGGGTCGGCAGGGGCCCAGAGATGGGCGTTGGAGTGAAGGGCAGAATGTGCTGGAGAACAGTTTTCTGTTCTATTTGTGCAGCAGAACCTACTATCAATAAGTATCTTTCAAGGTTTGCAACAATTTGCTTCCTTAAACTGAATGTTTCTTTTGTTTTCTCAAATTTAGTTGTGAATACTGTGTCCTCCAACATTTTGGGGTTTCTGGATCATTTCCTAGGCAGACTCAGTTACGTGTTCTTAAATATTATTTACTGGTATTATTTTTCTAAAGAATATGTAGGGAGGTTGGCGTCTATCCAATGGTGAAGGGAAACTGTATGCGTGCTGCGTGTGTTTGTGTTCTAGAGGACATTTAGAGAACAATTTCATTTTGAAGTTGGGTCTTTAAGATGTAGAGAGTCATGATTTCTCTGCTGAAGTTTTGACATTATGGAGGGAATGGCCTTGATCTTCAGGGGGTCTCAAAATGATTTTTCTCCTGGAGGTTAATATGGCCTCGGCTTTTATCCTTTGGAGGGAGAAGCATTCAGTGCAACCATGAGATTGATGAAGTGTGTGTGTGTGTGTGTGTGTGTGTGTAGTATCCCTGTGCTCCTTTGCGTGGCTTTTTCTCTGTGTCTGTTCAACACTGTTACCTCCAGACGTTATCAGCCTCTGTGATAGTAGAGTTAGAACTATCATGCTCTTTCCCTCCCGCCTGCTGCCTATATGCACACGTACATGTGGGCAGCAGTCTTCATATATGTCTAGTCTCTCTTCCTCCTTGTTCAATTTCTAATTTACCAAAAAAAAAAAAAAAAGTGCCTATTATTGCATTCCCTCTGAGCTGTGCTAAGACTAGGAAAATTCTGTAGTGGAGTGGTTGAGAGCACTGACTTTGGGTCAGACTGCTCTGAATTTGAATTCCCATTCTAATACTTGTATCTGTACTACTTTGGCAAATCTGCTTAAATTCTCTAGGCCACGGGTTGTCATAAACAGTAAAACATGATTCATGTAAAACATTTATTTAGCACAGTGCCATCCACATAGTAAGTATTCCATAAATTGTAGGACAGTTTTGCTGCTATTGAAAAAGAATAAGCTACCCCCATATGATCCCCGAATATAATCAGATCTAGTTCTAGGTGTGATAAAGTAGGTTAATTGTCCTAGCTCATCAAAGCATCAAGGCTTATACAGGTAATTATCCTTCCTGACTTCCACACACACCTCTGACTCCATATTTCCAGTTCAATCAATTTTTTTCTTCTCTACTTAGCAGGTTGATGAGTGAAATGGGCTATGGGGAAATGAATAAGAAATCTTCTGTGCCCATACCCTTATGTGAGATTTTTCTTTAACTTCAAGAATGCCCTTATTCATTTGATATGAATTTATCATTTTTGTTATTGAAAGTTGGAATTGTATGAGAGGGGAATAAGGCTGTGCAAAAGGGTGGAGGAGGGAAGGGCCTGGGAGCAGAGTTTATTCAGGAGCTACATATTATTCATCTTTGGCTCTACAATATATTGCCTAAGGCCTATTGCCTAGGTGCTTAATAAGCACCAGTTAATCTGTCAAACGAATGAATGAATGAATGCTCCTTCTGACATGTCAGGTAACCTCCCTAGAGGCAGAGACCATTGCCCTCAGAAGGGCCCATAGCAGGTGTGGTGTGGTGAATGCCGGTAGTCATTATTATTTCTCTCTGCTCTATAGCACCATATAAACTTCATATTGCTAAGCCCTTGTTTAAAAAATTCTAGCTCCCTGGCTTGATGTCAGCATAGGAAGGCAAACGGGATCAAAGTGTTCTGTCTTCGCGTAACTTTTAAAGCAGGAGATCTTAATAGGGCATTAGAAAACTTCAGTGGTTCTGTGGATCCCCAGAAAGTATTGCCAAATATTTGGGTGCATGTGCATTTTTCTGGGGAAAGGAATCATAATTTTCATCAGATTTGAAAGAAGCCTAATTACCTTTAAAACAGGGGTTTTTAACTTTTTTTTTTCCATGAATTCCTTTGCCAGTCAGGTGAAAGCCACAGACCCCTTACTAAGTCCACACTATACTGTGTATTACTTAATAAATATATCACATCTACACAAACATGTCCCCACAAGAATGTTTTTTTTTAATTTAAATTCAAGTTCACAGACACCTTGTTAAGAACCCCTGCTTATAAAGGTCATCTTTGAAATTTGTAAATCTCTCTTGAAGGCATGTAAAACAGAGATCCCTAATTCCAGTGCCATCTAAAAGACCATTGTCAAGAATTGAATTTCAGGTATGGAAAGCTACTGAAATAGTCTATCAATGTATATTTTCTTGAAATAGAGCCTATAGATAAATACGAAATCCTACAGCTCACTGGGTGGGTTTGGTGAGTTAGATGTGAAATGGGGTGAGGTTTCAACAAAGGTCTCTACAGGAAAGAAACCAAATTTTGGTGAAAATAAAATGCTGGAACTAAAACAAGCCAAATGTGTCTTATGGATTGATGACATAAACAACCCAGTATCAATTTGAGAATGACATTTGTAGGCTACTGACTCTGCAGTGTTCCTTCTGGAAGCAGAACCAAGAATCCTTACTTTAAAAATATAATATTCACACCGTTAAGAAACTCAGGATACTAAAAGCTAACAGAGGTATGGGAAGAGGGGAAGGATGGACTTATGACAATAACACATCAGCAAATGATGGCAGGAATAATTTTTATATTTCTCACCTTTCATATTTGTGCCTCTGGCCATCACGCTGGCATTGACAGAATGGTAGAACCTGTATTTTACTCGGGGAAATTTTACAGACAGGTCTATGTCAGGCTTGTTTTACAAAAAAAAAAAAAAAAAAGTTACTATGTATTTTGAAAATGATCTGCTTAAGGATCTGTAAAACATCATATTTTTTTATCTGAGTGGAAAAAAAAATACTGCAACTGTGGTTCAGTAGAAGATGTATAATCATTAGAATAAGAAAGAGTTTGTTTTGAATACAAAAGATAGGAATATAAATCAAGGATATTAATGCTCAATTCTGGGATTGTTATAAGGTTTGGAAGTTAAAATTTAGCAAAATGAGTAGTAGAAAACCAATCAATGAAAACTATCATAATTATTAATATGAAAATGGATATAATTCATTTATGTACCATTAAGATATAAAAAATTTCATGTAAGTGAATTTCAAGATACAACAGATTTCCTCCTGAAATGCTAAAACTTTTCATTTTTAACTACTTTTTAAAATAGATGTCATACAACTCTCCCTTCTTTGAGAGTACAGGATTCAATGATTTTATCTTTCTTCATGATCCTGTGTCATTATTGTTACCATGATGTATGATTGTTCTCTATTCTAATAGGAATACTTGCTTCCAGTTAGATAGGGTGCCAGAAAAGCAAGAAAGCAAGAGAAATTCTTCATGGAGATAAGCAAATGTCAAGAAAACTTCTTTCTTGTGGAGGCAGAATGGCTTTGTTGAATAAACACAGAGATCCCTGGGTTCACGTTCTACCTCTAGCATTTACTAAACTGGTCTTGGTTTCCTCTTGTGTTACCTACCGTTCAGGATCTGTTTCACCAGTAGATGAAAATCCCCTTGGTTAACTGAAATGGTCTACACAAATGTAAGTGATTATAACAATCAAGTGTTTTGAAAGCTCCAGAAAAAAGGGTCAAGAAGTCAGCATGAATCAAACTGTTTCTCTTCCTACTGTTTTTCCATATACCATTTCCAGACCAGCTTTTCATAAGGAGACTTCAACTCGGTTTTGAGAAGAACCAGGTAAAATTTTAGCTCTGCAAAGCAAAGGGCATAAAGCAGAGAATTAAGGAAATTGGGTAAAACAAATTGGTTGCTTCTGTTATGGGATTGCTTTGGGGTGGCCTTTTCGGAGTTCCTGTTCAACTCCATTGTTTGCCTCTGTGCCCTCAAATGTCCATTGCAAATGTGATCCACCCATGAAGAGCTAGGGCAAGCCTGTTAGATTCCATGAGTGTGGGCTGATACAGTGGTGTTCAAATTCTGTTCCTCAACATTTGAGGTTTTCACAGCAGTGACTAGAAGGCATGTGGTCAGTAAGAAAGTGTCCAAGAAGGCAGGACCACCAGAGCCCTGTCCTCACTTCAATGCAAGTATTAGCTATACAAATATTAGGACTTCTAAGATTTCATTTGAAAAAGAAGGGTTTTCTTGGCTTAAAAACATCTGAGAACTTAAAGGGAAACTACTTTACTCAGTACAAGTTTGGTCTGGAAAAACTGGGAAAATTATATTAAAATCTGAAACCGGTAGCTACATTCATCATTTGTCCTTCTCCTTCATTTCTGCTTAACTAAATGAGCCCAAATGCTAACTCCTGAAGAAACCTTCTCTGATCATTCCCAAACACAAGAGATTTTCTTTTATGATTGCTTGTCTACATCATTATATTGGTCATGATAAGTTGATGACTGTAACAAACTACCCCAAGTATCGGTGGCTTATCATATTATAACGAGTCTTTCTCCTTTAGAGAAGGTCTAGCACCAATGTTCTTGCCCTGGTGACTCTGTTAGGTGTGCTGCTCTGTGAATCAGCAGGATTCTTCCATCCTGGTCTCCCCTAGACCACCTCAGGGGCCTCCAGTGAACTCTCAGAGCAAGGAATGACAGGGTAAGGATTTCACTAGGTATTTGAGAATCCAGGCCTGGAATTGACATACATGACTTCCTACCACATCCCATTGTTCATACCTAATCACATACTCCCACAGAGCTACAAAGGGAGCTAGGAAATGTAGAATTCCTTGGTGGACAGAGGGGAAAATGAAATCATTTGTTGGAAACATAGAATGATCTCTGTTGTACCACTAACTCATTCTTGTCCACAAAATGCATTGGGGTACAGTTTCCTGTGTATCCACCTTAAATCTTCAATTGGATTGCAAGTGCCTTTAGGCAGGAGTCATGCTTAAATGGTACTACTTGTAATCCTTGAATTGCTTGGGTATAACAGTCACGATAGGCTAAGCCACTGTAACAAGAAACTCAGTGATAATTTAATACCTGAATTAATGTTGACTCTTTTTTTCTGGACTCATAATAGTCCTAGGAGGGTGTTATGTTTCAGCAGTAGCCACACTCTTCAGGACTTTAGTCAGAGACCTAGTCCAATAGTAACTTTGCCATCCTTGGGGTCTCTCTGTGCATTTTTATTCCAACTAGTAGAAAGATGAAGTAGTGCACATCCAAGGGTCTATGGCTCAAATCTAAGAAGCACATATCATTTCCATTCATATTCCACTGGACTCATCACGTTCTGTTAAGGTAAAAAGGCAAGTCAGAAATTCAAACCAGAATCTTTCTTGTCTTTTTGACACAATCTTTTTTTTTTTTTTTAATAAAGCAGTGGTTTTTTTCCCCCACATTATGGTTGTTGGGATGGTAAACGAGTGTCTACTAAATATCCATTTCTGTGGATTAAGTGATTTTTTTTGTTGTTGGTGGAAATGATGGTAAATTCAGTTTTCTTCCACAGCCAAGAATGTGAAATTCACAGTGCTACCACAGGGTCTGCTTGGGAAGGAACACCAAGGCAGAATACAATGTCCTTAATTTTGCTAGCTTCCTTTGGTGATGATTCCCTTTTCTCTGAGAAAAAGGTTTTTGCCATTTCTGGTTTCCATTCTGCCATGAAGGTGCTATGGAAAATGCTATCTAACACTGTACCACTTGGGGGGGTGGGGGGGACGTAATTAAGCATTCTTGGGAGTAGTTTGTAAGCCCAAAGTATTAATCCTTCAGAGACAATAATATATAGATAGTACTAATAACAAAGCAAAGAGGGATAATTCTGGGTCTCAGTTTCTGCCTCCACCTGTCTCTCTGTCTATCTCTGTCTCTGTCTCAGTCTTTCTGTCTCTCTTTCTCTCTCTCACACACATACCCATGAACTTGAACTCCAGGTCACTGTGTTTCAGAGTCTAAGCAGGCATGCAGACCACCTTGATTCAGATAAGACTCTGCCATTCACTAGCTGTGTGTCTTTGACCAACCCACCCAACCTTTCTAAGACTCAGTGTCTTCATTTGTAAAAGAGGGATACTATTTGTACTTATCTCATGAAGTTGTTTTGACAACGAAGTTTGGTAATGCATGTAAATTCCTTAACATACTTGGTAAATTTCACCTCTATTTATTATTATTGTCTATAAGTCCAAAATACCCCAAATCTCCAACCCATACCATTCAGACTAATGAAAAACGGAGTTATTTTTTAAAGGGCAGATATGAATAAGAGAGGAACGAAGGAGGTGCATAACGACTAGTATTGCTCTTCTTATTTTTTATTTTAACTTTAGAGTCCTCATATTGCTTGATTCAAGCCACATTTAGCCAAAATTCCTCAGAATGTAACTATGACAATTGTCTATCTATTGTTCCTGCAGTTAGCCAATTACACACTATTACATAAATAACTAACTGGTAATGTGGTGGTTTCACTAAATTCCGTAGTGTTGTAATATTACTGCCAGTGTTTTGATTCTGGCTGGCCCATGGAGGGAAGCTTTGTTGGAACTCAGTTATCACCATTAATTAGGCAGAATGTAGGAGAAAAATGGTAAAACCCCAAAATAATTTTATTTATAAATTTCTCATATGTAAGTCCCTGTGTCTGTTGGAAATAATAGAGATTTATTCTGTTTGAGATCAGGTTTCTCCTAATGTACATTTTACACTGTTGGAAAATATTAGTAGGCTTTATAATTCATGGCAGTGTTCTTTCTAGTGCAGGGACTCTTAACCTTTTTGTGCCACAGACCCCTTTGCCAGTCAGGCAAACACGGACCCCTTACTAAGTCCACACTATATTGTGTATTATTTAATAAACATATCACACTTGCACCAACACGTCCCCACAAGAATAATGTTTTTTTGAATTTTAATTCAAGCTCGAGGACCTCTCGCTAAGAACCCTTGTTCTAGAGGCTTGAAAGGTGTTGACAATGGAAAGGTTTTTTTTTTTTATGAATTAGATCCTTAAGTACTCATATGAAGGCCTAAAGTCAACGAAAATCTCTTAAGAAAATTGATAAAGGCTTTTCTTAAGGGCCACTTTGGAACTTGGTTCTTAAAAGTCTGATCTGAGATCTAGAGTCATCAAAAAAATATTGGCAATCTTCCAACTGCTGAGGCCTTTAACTAAGTGCTTTCCCACCCTCATGTCACTGAGTCATCACTGCTTGTGTCCTCTAATCAGATGGTTATATTGATATATCATTTACTTTGCAAATAGAGGCATACCACCCTCTTCCTTTGACTGCCATTTGTTGTGTACTTATTTGAAAATCACAAATTATTTTTTTGACCCAGACTTCATGGCAAAAGGTCAAATCATCAATGCCTGCAAATCATTTCAACCAGCAAAACCCCTTCAGGGCTTGTCCTGCTGAGGTTTATCAGGTAAGACTTTCAGGAGAGGAAGTGACACTCCAAGCCTGGGAGCCTTGGTGAAACAGAGTGGGAATTAACAGTGCAAAAGACAATAAACTTGCGTTATTTTTCCTTTTGATGTAATTTGAAATATGCCCTCAGCTATGTAAAGGGGGAGGAAAATGAAATAAAGCCCAGGATCCAACCTCTGCTGTTATGTTAGGGAGAGGGAAGGGTGGACAGTTTACTGCTCTACCGGTTTCGCAGTGATGCTGGAAGGCTGTCTGTCAACTGGAGGACACTTTCTTGTCTTGGCTTGCTTGAGAGCTAGTACGTGAGCTGATATTCTTATCCCTGTTTAATTTATGTAGCTTCAGAAAGAAAGGTTGTCAGGGCCCAGATGATGAAGAAAGAGGAAGAAAAGCAAATGAGACTGGGGACGTGTCTAAACCTCCTCCAGCAACACTGTCACCCTGCTCATCAGGTAGGAAGAAAAACAGATTAAAGCAAGTTCTTTGTTTCCAAATTCCAGGCTTGCAAAGGATGTATTATGATACTCATTTCAAAATATGGTTACATCTTGAAAGCATTTTTGTTAGAAAGGCATATTATCTTTAACAATGAAGCACGAAAAAAAAATTGGTGCATTACAGTAGACTTAAAATACCTTAGCAGATCTGACTTTTTATATATCTTCTTACATTAGCATTCAAAAATCCTTGGCAGGAACAATAGGGATGGTTCAAAGTTCAATTCATAATCATAAGCAGACTTCTGCCCCACTCTTCTCCCCCGCCCCTACTGCTTTAGTTTTTGTGAGTATATTTGGAGGGGGTGGAGAGAGAAGAGAAAGGGGTCAAATTTTAACATCCCTTTCTCTTCTCTTCCTCAGGATGAGCTCTAATTTCATAATGGGATAGTTTTATTCAGAGTTAACTACTTTGGTTTTGGTTCAGAACGATAATCTTAGAAAATATAAAGTAACATTTTAAAAGCCCAGACTGTGAAAGAAAGGAATAGTGCAGCTTAGTAAAAGCATATGTTGCTGGTGGGGACCTCACAACCACATTCAAATCGCGCTCTTGCCAAATCACGTTATGTTTCTAAAGCTCCTTATTTAAATTTCCCAAGCGGGGTTCATATGGCATGTTCTGTGCCTTTGCTCTACAGTATTAAAGGAGGTCCTCAGAAATCTTTCCCTTAAGAAGCAACTTTTCCTTTTCTAAACAAAAGTCCAAATTAAACATAGTTTACATTTATGGGATATGGGACTTCGCGCCACTAACAACAACAACAGAAAAAATAACCTGTCTTTTCAGGGTTCTGATAGCGGCCCATGGAGCTACGGGGCCGCAGCGTGTACACGGAGAGCGCCTCACCATCATTTGCTATGGTGACACAGGAGTTAGGTCCAATCCTCGTCAGCACTGGCAGGACCCCGAAAGGACTTCTAATAGAGTCCCAGTTTCAAAGAAAGACTGTGTTAAAATTGCCCCAAGCCTGTGTATTTCTTTCTTTCTTTTTTTTTTTTCTTTCTTGAAAAAAGAGAAAAAGAAAAAGTCACAGACTCGGAGATTCTATTAACCTACGCTTGGAATGCATTCCAGTGTTTTACAAAACCTGGAGTCAGGAATTCATCCTGAAGTTGAATAGAAGTGCATCCGACAGCAATTTAAATCTGTTATCTCTTCTTGTCACAAGTTTATGTATAATATTTGTTCTTTCACTTGAAGGCTGTTTCTCTGTAGTCTTCTCTTCTGTTAAGATCACCTGATTCTTGTTGCTTCTTTTAGGCTCTGTTTAATCAATGTTTGTGATTTTAATAGTTCTCTCCTGGCACCTCTGAGTTCTTTACAACTTAATGATCATATGCATCATCACAATGAGTAAAATGATTACTTTCTCCCCCAGTCTTTCGTACTGTTTACCCATCCATTATTAAAAACTGACTACACTGAATTGTCATCTTGTGTTACCCTTGTAGCTGTTATGGCTTGGAGATCTTCTGGAGTCATTTCCAAAAAACAAAGGACAACCTGGTAGGGCTGCCTTGGCTGATGGGTGCTGCTGACCACTTTGGCTGCCCAATTTTGACTGCCAATAGCCACATTAGTCTGCCCCTGAAAACATCTATCTCCTGTAATATTAGAATTGTAACTCAGCATTTTACTCGGAAAACAAAAGAACTTATTGAGAGTGACAGAATCTACATTATGGGTGGCACAAAATACGGCTTACTTGAACATACATTCTACATGGCTCAATGTAAATTCTATTCTGTGGGGTTCTGATATTAATTTCTAATAGGTGTTTCCTCCCCTCTCCCCCCATTCTGTCTCCACTGTCATCCCCAAAATTAGGATTTTTTAAAAAAAATAAAAATAACCTTGCACAGGTAAAGAAGATAACTCTGTTCTTTCTCATTTGTATCTCTCTTCTTCTTTGTTTATTTAGGATCTCTTTATCTTCTAGGTATCTTACCTGGTTCATATTCTCTGCTGTTTATGTACACTAGGCTTTCAAATTTTGTTCAAATTTCACTTAAAATAATTTTTTTCGCTGTTATGGTTATGAGCGCAGATTTTCTAGCACCAGATGATGGTTCTTTGTCACTTACTAACCGTGTGATTTGGGGCAATTTGATTAACTCTTCCAAGTCTCAGTTTCTATAAAATGGGGATAAACATTATCCCTAACTCCTAGTGTTGTTGAAAGTGTTAGATGGGTTAGTATATTTCAAGTACTTAGAACTGCACATGGCCTATAGAATGCTCTCTGATATTAGCTAGTATTATTCAATTTATCACTCTGCAAAATGTCTGGCTTCTTTGTCTATCTTTGCTGCCTGAAGCTATTTGTCTCTCATTAATGCAAGTGTTCTGTGTTCTGCCTTTTTGTTCTGACCCAGAGTCCTGCCCCTTGTTACAGAAGAAAGGAGGTATATACTCAGTTCCTTTTGTTGCAAAAAGCAATGCCCAGATTTGAGTGCCAGATGAAGAGAAATATCTCCTCCTCCTTTTCCATAATGAAGAAGGACACTGAGGCTGTGTTTCTTCCTGTGAATAATTACTATTAGACATTTTTCCAGCAAATGTAACCATACCTGCTTCCTCTGAGATGGGCTACACTTGAATAAAATAATTCATAACCATGCAAATGTCTATTATTTCAAAAGTTCAATTTCCTGAGCCTTTGTCTTATAACTGCTCATTCTCCATTCTTTTCATTTTAAGACTCAAATATGATTTTTGTATTGCTTTTAGTATCATCGGGATTTATGAGAAGAGACTTCTATCATTTAAGTGTATTTTTTTAAAATGTTGAACTCTACATGACGCTGGTCACTCTATAAGAATGGCCTCTATGAATAATGTACATTCTAAGCAGTAAAATATGCATGTGTAATTAGTGCATAATTTAAGCAAAATGTCATTGACTTATTGGTAAGATGTCAAGCATCTCAAAATTGATGTGTTACCACCGACATAACACCTAATAGCCTTTGATTTTGTTATGCCTGCAAAACTTGTCAGACCATAATAGAAGAGAGTTAGATTCATCAGAAAGAAATAAATTAATCAGAAAATGTGGGTTTATTTTCTTCACAAAGAACAATATTCTGTCTAGAACCATATGATGTTCTAGGGCCTCACAAATCCGTTATTCTACGTTATATTTTAATAGGGAGACACGACAAGCTTAAGAGCGCAGGTACTGGAATCAAACTACCTGGATATAGATCCCATCTCTCCTGTTTATCAGTATCGGATCTTTGTGCAGATTACTTAATGTCCCTAAGAATCAGCTTCCTCATGTGTGAAACCAGATCAACAATAGTGCTTACCTCATGGGGTTGTTGCGAGGATTAAATGAAATAACATATGTAGATATGCTTGCTGTATAGATGCATTCAAGATAGTAATAGTAATAGCTATTATTAAACATCAACAACAATTTCCTTCCCTGTCTTTGAACATTTAATGGTCCCTTAGTGTTGAAAATAGTGGCTAGTGGGTTTGTGTTCTTTTAATACCACGTGGCAAACAAATTTGCTATCTGACTTCTCTTCCTGACAGCTATTTCTTCTGGTACCAGATATCAGAGATGTAAACAGAATTCTGGTTTGTTACCTTTTCAGTGTCACAGGTTTAGGAATTTTCTTTTATATCACCCTTTTAAATATCTCTCATCTTCCAGGCACACCCAGAGTATTCTGACTGCTTCTTGAGAGTGATGTGAATGCTCAGTCACAACTGTATTCAGGACATAGAAGCAGGCAACATTTGGTTTCCATATCTCTTCCTCCTGCTATGTAATCAAAGTTTATAAGATACCGTAGAGGCGAAAAAAAAAAAAAAAGATACCATAGAACGGTTTGGCAAGGCCATAGTTCAAGTCCATATCATGGCATATTAGTAAGGTGAACATGTAATTATCATCCAAATTGGGACACTTTAGAAAATGAAACTAGTGTTATTCACAATTACCTTGGAACAACAGGTGTAAACTATAGTGCAGTTGTTTGGGCAAACTGGGGCAAATTGTAACCCTATGCATTTGTGTTTCTCTTGTCTATTAACGGATAAGAAATCACCTCTGAATCTAGTGCTGAAAACAATAACCATTTTATTATACTTACAATTTTAGGGGTAAATAATTCAGGAATGGCTTAGCTGGGCAGCTCATATCAGCTCCATAATGACTTGCACCTTGGCTGGGGTGGCTTAGAATGGCTGGAGAAGATGAGATAACTCAATGGGGACCAGATATTCGGGGCCTCCATTCTGCTGGCTAGCTCTTCAATCATTCTCCATGTGGCATTTGCTTTGGCTGGTATGGGGTAACTTTAAAGAATCAAACACAAAAAGACCTAAACAATATTAGGCCATAATTCGAGAAAAATAAAACTATCATGTTTTTATCCTACCAAGCTGAGACGTTGCAATAAACCATTGAGTGAGCCCTTAAAACAACAACAAAAACAAACATATATCAGTAAAAACTAAGAATCCATTTTTTAAAAATTTTAATTCATGCTGGTGGTACAAGGATAATTAAAATTTGAGAAACACCTCAGATGACACTGATGAGAAAATGTCCACCATGATGCCTTATATGGCTGCCAGTTGAGTCACTCTTTTTGGCTAAAGCATTCACGATTCTATTGAAAACTAAAAAAAAAAAATCTGGGAGTGAGGGAGAGAAATGATTACACTTTGACACATTGATGGCTATTATTATCAACACATTCAATTATCAGATTGAGATTTGGTTGTTGTAGAGTTTTATTCTAAATTTTAAAATCTCTGTAGCTAAAGGTCCTGGTTGACCAGTGGTTAGTTACCATATTCCAGGGAGGGCATCAAATGTCATACTGTAAGATAGATTCTTGAGAAAAATTGCCCTTAACCAAAAAAAACATGGCTTTGGTCCCTGCTTCTTCTTGTTTGGACTTTTTTCTTTCTATCCTTCCTTTCCCTTCTCTGTTCTCTCTCATACCCCATAAAAGCCTTCTCTTTAATTTGATTTTAAAACTCTTGAACATGTAGCTGGCCACTGTTTAGGAATGGCCTCCCTTCTTTGACAGGCATATTAATGTCTTATGACAATAATACCTTCGTATACACTCAGACTGGTCTTCAGGAGTTAAAAATCGACATTCATAGTACCTAATTAAAACTTTAATTTAAAAACAAACTCTGCATACATCTGTGTGCTGTGCAAGTGCTTTTCCAAGTGTTAAGAAACAAGGGCTTTCTCTTAGACAGATCTGGGTTCAAGTCCTATTTCCATTACTTACTAAGAACTTGATCTGAGTTGCACTATGTAACCTCTGTGAGCTTCAGTGTTTGCATCTGTCACTTCCAGATAGTCATTCTTACTTCTTTTGTTGTTATAAAGTTACTGAGACAGCTATGCAGAACGCAGAGTCCAGTGCCTGCAATGTGGTTTATGCTCAAGGAACATTAGTGACTCTCCTCTTTCCTCCTACCCTTATGAAAACCATTATAATCAGAAAAGAAATAAGCATGGAAATTTTTTCCCATATGTATATATGTATATATACACACACACATACATATATATAAAGAGATGTATATAATATTCTATTCATATGTACCTCCAAATGTAAATAATCAGCTATGCAATATAAATACTGGAAGTTATGAGAAAATGAGCTACCTAAATTCCTACCAATATGAAATAAAAATTTTATACAGCTCCAGGAATTCAGAAACCAAACCAGACCAAACATTCAAGAACATAAGAACGTAACATATTTGCAGATTTTTTTTCTGGGTGATTCTACATCATTGTCCCCTTGATAAATACCTTTTAAAGATTGAGTTGCCATTAAGAAAATGAGTGTCTTAGTAAATTTAGGAGGTGACACCTCATTGAAATTTTGTCAGAAGGTCTTAGTCTCTTTATTTTTAAATCTGTCCTACAAATCTCCTCTTTTTCATATTACTTCCTCTCAAATCCTCAGTGACTCGACAGCTGCAATCCCTTCCTCCCACTCTACCATTCAATGAGGAACTGTGTTGCCATTGGAGACCTCCCCAGCTCCCAGAAGCTCACTCCATCCAAGAACTTAGGTGGCGGACTTAAAGTAGCAAAAGTAGTCAATAATTAGAAAAACAGATTTTCAGCCAAACTGAGTAACTAGAGCTTGGAATTTCATATCTGAGATACTGGTTTCGTTAATTAATTAGCACAAAAATAATGGCCTGTGGGGGAGCATAGCTTTATAAACTTTTGGCTGGGACTGTTACAAATGAAACAATATGCACAGGAAAATGTTAATAGTTGAGGAGAACAGCATTTTAACCAAGTTTTACAGTATGGGGCTTAGGGTCCTCAGGGCAAACATATGCATTCCACATCTAAATCCACACTGAGAAAATAATCCCTGATGTTGGTTCCTCTGCTAGTCCTATTAAAAATTCCCCAAAATGTAAAGGCTGCCAATTTCAGACTAAGAATAAATGGCTCATGGTTCCTTCTGAAATGGCATCCAAGATTCATACTCTGAGTGCTTCACAGGAAATCTCTAGGGGAAGAATGTCTCTGGTTTCTGGGGCACCAGAAAAGGCCAGTGTGCTGATCCAGTCCCATTTATTTCAGGCAGGGCATGCAAAGGCCACTTTCTGTTGGAGATGGTTAGTGTGAGGATTGCACATTAAAGGAGGTCATGTCCCGAGTTTGCTTTTTTATTAATGCAGTCAACGTGTAGGACTTGGAACAGATAATGGTGGAGTTTTCCAACACTGCATTCTGTAGGATGTCACCTCTCATAGAGTAAGAGGGGAGGCCTCCACCATTTAGCAGCACCTGCCATTTCTGCAGATAACTAATACAGTGCTAGTGATAGCTGGCATTCAGGGAAGTGGAGCCATAAATAGTCAAATTATCATTATTGTGAATGGATGTGGGGTGGGGATGCAAGTGAGGATAGGTATGTAAAAATTTAGAATTGGTTCAAACCAAATAAATTTACCTTTGTTGGTTGGAAAAAATAAACAATTTGGCTTTGAAGTCAGAAACTTAGGTTAGACTCTCAGCTCTGGTAATTGCAGGGTAATTCCTTTAGCTTTCCAGAGCCTCTGCTGTCTTATTTGTAAATTGAAACTAATAATCTCTGGTCAGACTACATGGAAGTGAGGATCAAGTGAGATAATGTTATAAAATGCTATGCAGAAGCTATTAATTATTATATTGGAAGTTTGGATATGCCAATGCTGAATGTTGGTTGCAGGCCATAAATTCGTGTTGAGGTCTTCAATATCAGCTCTTACTCAAATTCTCATGATACCACTGGTTTCTCACTTGATCTGAATTCTGCAAATCATCAGGGATTCACACCTGCCCTGTGTTGAGCTAAGTTGTGCTATGATACATGGAAAGGGCCATACCAGCACCAGAGATGGACAAAATGAGTCTGGCACTCACTTCCTAATAATTCTTTACCCCTTTACTTAAGTATATAGCTCGAAGGTTATGTTGCCTTGTTTCTAAAGCACTTCAATACCTCCCTAATTAATTAATCCCCCATTTATGAGGACCTTGATCTTTAAGGCTCTCTTAGGCAGGCTCTATTACTCTTCCAGGCTCTTTCTGTAGATGACCTCTAGATTATATGATCATGTTCTCCTAAGGCCTCTCTTCTCAGGGGTGAGAAAATTTAGACATGTCCCTGAAGCTCCTTAGCCTTGGAATTTTACCTAAAAAGATAACAGCATGTTTGCTTGGGCTTCCCCATATATTAACTGTGTGCAATGATAACTGAATATGTACATTGAGAGGACTAGCCTGCATTTCTGAGAATAAATGAATATGCTCACATAGACACTCTAAGCAAATTCTTTAGAATGCTTTTCAAGAGACCAATGCTTTACAAATACTATCTGGTATTTTCATTGACTTTGAATTGGTCATTAAAAGTGTCATTTCTTGACAACACAATTCTAATTCAAGCTCCCTACAATAGAACAGTGTCTCTTTTTATTTCTAAGCCCAGCCTATTTTCCACTCTTGCCCCCTTTTATGTTTGGCAAATGAAAGTGTAATTCAGTTGTGTATCATACAATGACAACTTTGACTCCACAACCTTGGAATTTTGCCTGGCAAACAGACAAGGATTGACTTTAGATTATATGTATATTTCTGACTCTGCTTTAATGAGAAGCAAGGCAAGATAGGCCTGTTTGTCATAAAAGCATGTTTTTTTTTCTTTTGCCAGCAAATTCCCTGGCAACATATTGTTCTAAAAACCTAACTATCTGATTCTCAACAATTAGTCTGCTGTCACATTTTATTTATAATGGAAGTTCAAGATCGACTAATAGCTATAATGTCTTAATTTTACAATCAGTTGCAAGGCTGAAGGAATAAAATAGGTATTCTGCAATTGTATTAGGGTTAGTCTTGCTTAACACATACAAATTTGGGGTGTTTTGGTTTTAAGGCCAGTGACTTCAATTCACTGATAACAGTAAAGGAGGCAGAGACATACTTGGTGAGTGTCATGTTAGAACTGCATGGAAATAGTTGGAGATCTTTGTGTGGGAGGTAAGGAGATATAACAAGCAGAAAATGGAGTCCTCGAGATAAAATTATACGTCATCTTAGAGCTGATTGCCCGTACCTATCCCCCATTTTCTCCAAGATTTTTTTGAAAGATACAGCCCAGAAGAGAGTATAGCTATACCATTTATGGTTGCAACATGTGGAAAAACAGGAGGTATAAGAGGATGTGTCAGCATGGGGTGAAGGCAGGAAGACCACTGTGGCTGAAATACAGACCGTATGCTCTGGATTTGTGTTGGAGGGGGGGGCTTATAGAAGAAAGGGAAATAATAGAATCAGATGAGGCTGAGCAAGGAAAATTAAATGTAGTTGTACCAGAAAAGATCCTTCATACTTGACCTATGCCAAATAGAAGGTAAGGCAAAGGAGATTGGTGCCTTTTGGGGCACATCTCATAACAAATGATGCAATAGACCTTTGACATAGTTGCAATCCTTCTCTTCTGTTCCAAATTGCAAATGAGCTAGTCTGGAGGGAATTCTATTGTGAGAAACAGATAAAGAGGCTTAGTCACCGTCACCTGAGAAGGGTGAAGGGCACAACAATATATCTATGCATAGTTTGCCAATGTAGCCTTATAGTCATCTGGGAAACTTTAATTTAAAAAAAATATATTAAACAGATTTCTGGGTCTCACCCTAAAGGATTCCTGATTCAATGAATCTAGGGTGAGGTCCATGATTTCTCTAAACTCTTTTGGTAACTTTGATAATGAATAATCTTTGAGAACTGATTGTCTGAGGAAGGCAACAAAAGTTTAGAAGTTTTGAAAATAAAAACAGATTCACACATAAAATGGATTAGGTATGAGAATGCTGTGAGAATCGTAGTTGACTTCCCAAATAGCCTAATTGGAAGCTAGAGGACAATGATGTCTTCAAAATTTTTGAAGTAAATGATTTATAGTACAATTTTCTACTCTGTAAAACTACAAATCAAATGTGTTGGTAGAATAAAGATCTTTTTAGACATTCAAGGATTCAAAAATTTTTGCTCCAATGTGCTCTTTTTCAGTAAGCTACTGTAGGGTGTTCTCCCTTAAAATAAAAGAGTAAACCAAACCAAAAAAAAAAAAAAAAAAGAAAGAAAGAAAAGGATATCAAAGCCAGGATCCCCAAAAAGATGACAAGGGAAGTGAGCTTACAAGATAATGTCAAAGGAAAATTTCAAGATAACAGAAGTGAAAGCCTAGAGACCAATATTTATAGATTGGAGCAGGTGGGTGGAGAGTGCAAGTGAAATTACCTAAACAATTTTTTTTTTTTAAAAGGGAATGTCATATTATCTAATAAGTTTGACTATGTGCAAAATTGATTAAGGGGTATATTTAAAAGCTTTTAGTAAGTAAGGACAGACTTAACTAGAGAACTGAACTAACCTATAGAATAAAAATTCAGATAATTGTTTACCCCAAGAAAAACAAAAGGCTATACAAGAACAGATATATATCCATAGTACACTATTTGACTGAGCAGTAAACAATATTCACATCATTTTAAAAATGAAAACACTGTGATATAGCCATATGAGAGAGGCAAAGAGGAATAAAAGAGAGAAAATTTTCATCTATTAAAATAGGAATAATATGGGAGGCGAGTGTGGCTCAGTGGATGGGGCCCCCGTTTACCATATGGGAGGCCCGGGTTCGTGTCCCGAGGCCTCCTTGTGAGGGCACGCCGGCCTGAGCGGTGCGGTGGCCTGATGCAGCAACCTCACGGCAGGAAGCGGGTGTGGCACAATGGATGGAGCACCCGTTTACCATATGAGAGGCCCCGGGTTCGCTTCCCGGCGCCTCCTTTTGAGGGCAGGCCGGCTCGCGCGGCGCCGTGGGCTGATGCGGCAAGACCTCACAGCAAGGGGGAGATAAGCAGACACAGAGAGGACGCGCAGTGAATGGACACAGCGGCGCAGGCAGCAAGGGTGGGGATAAATAAAATAAATAAATCTTTTAAAAAAAATAGGAATAATAGAGAAATTCTAAATTAGATGAATCAAGATTTACAAATAAATATATGTGGTTTAGAAAAATGGAGCTAAGTTATTAAAGAAACACCTTTTAAAAGTTAAAAGTGGTTACTTTAGGGGAGTGGGTATAGCTCAGTGATTTGAGTGCCTGCTTCCCATGTATGAGGTCCCAAGTTCAATCCCAGTACCTCCTTGAAAAAAAAAGTAGTTACTCTGGTGGGAGAGGATATAGAGGAATATATTCTATATACATGTATTCATTTTATAAAATAACAATTTAAAATCAAATAAATTCCAATAAGGTTTAAAAAAAAGAATTATAAAGAATTCAACACAATTCACCAGTTTCCAACTTGTTGTTCATTGTAGGCATGGGTTAAATACTGATGGTGAAATTCCCCTTCCTTTTCTCCTTTTCCCTCTTCTAGTACCCTCCCACAGTATGGAGGCCTGAGTCTTACCTAAGTTCCCATTTCCCAAAGGAAATTTGTTTGCTAAGCTTATTTGTTCCACTGCAAAGTTCATGAATTTTATATGCTTTGGAATTACCATTTTCTTAAAAAGCAGATCTCTGGACTTACCCTCAGAAATTCTGATTCACGAGGTCTGAGATGTGCTCATGAATCAATTTTAACAAGTATCTAATTAAATTTAATACAGGTAATCAAGGGACTCAATGAAAACTTGCATAAAGGCAATGGGATTGAACGTGGTAATACTTTCAGAAATATGTTAATTAATCCAATATTTATTTTAACTCATTGTAGTTTCAGACTAGAATTAGAATATACTAGTGGTAACTGGGGAGATAACGTATACTTACTCTCCAGAAATTCATAATTTAGTCAATTTCAATAGAAATAACAAGGTAAAGCCCGTCTTATAAATAACAAGGTAAAGCCTGTCTTACTGTGAATGATAGCACAGTATCCCAGATGTAATGGAAGAAATAATGAACACAAGAGAAACTTCCACCTAATAAACTACTTAAGTCTAAAGTCAGCTTTGAAACCAGTCATAGAATCCTTCATCTGGAGGCACTGAATTGGGAATCAAACAGACCTGGTTTGAACCCCAAATGTGCTCTTTTGTAGAATATTACAAAACCTTATGAGTATCTGTCACCTGGATACAATAATACCTTATTTTGAAAGCTTAGATTATTTGAGGTATATGAATTGTCAGATAGAGTGTTGGGTGTATAGTAGGTCCTCAATAAATAAATGCCAATCCCCTGTAATTTTCCATTGTAATTTCTAATTTGAACAAGTAATTCTGTTTGCAGCTTTACTGGCAGTACATGGTGGTGGTCAAAAGCACAGGCTCTGGAGCCAGACAGGTTTATATTTAAATCCCCATTCCCAACCCTTATTTTGTGTGCACGTGTTTGCTACATTGGCCTGTTGTTTGACCATATTTAGATGCAGATTCTTCATTTTTAATATGGATATAATTATCTTGTTCTGCATGCCTAACACTGTCACATGTACTTAAGCAATGTTGGGACTAATTATTACATGTATTCTTTTACCAAATGAGAGAAATTAGTCGTGTGTGTGTGTGTGTGCACATGTGTGTATGCAAAAGCACAAACTCACAAAGACAAAATAGTACATCAGTACATCTCTGAAATTCAAAGTACTGTAGATGGAAGCTCAGGTCATGGTGAAAAACAGAATTCAGTGTCCAGTGTTAGACTTTGATAATTTCAGATTCATTATTAGGCTAAAAGCTGTTACAAATGTGACTGAAAGACAGAATTTCAGTCCAAAGATTATAGCCCAATCCTTTCATATTATGTGGGAAGTTTGAACAAGGATAACCTTTTCTGAATGCATTCCAGTGTTGGATTAAAGATGTTGAAATAAGAAATGACATGGAAATTTGTAATGAGCAGCCAAAAAAAAAAAAGGAAAGCCAGAACTGCATTATTGTACCTGAGAAGGAGGTAGGTGTGGTGGGTTGGCTCCACACCATCTTCCCTGACCTCAGCCTCCTCATGGAGTGATCCAGTGGCCACAAATATGCCCCTTGAAGAGGGGAAAATGATGGCTTGGGGAACCAGCCTGGACTACTGCAGTCATGAGCTCAAGAGTTTATAAGATGTGGCACTAAACTCCATGTTGGGGACACAGGAGCGTGGTGTAGCCTTTCTTTCTTCTTAGACACACTGATACACTCATTCCTAATATAGACTCAGGTTTTGGCTGAGGCTGTCTACTACTTGGGAGGTGCATTTGGCTCTGGAAATCTCTAAGGGGGCCAGGGTGGGCCGCAGATGAGAGAAACAGGGATCTGGCTGCTTCAGGCTGGTTCCAGCCTCAACAGGGAGGCAAACAAAGGAAACCCTCCAGTTTCCTTCTATGTCAACTGAGTCCAATGTTATATACCCAGTATAACAGGAGTTTGTCCAACCCATATCACTAAGTCAGGAAAGGAAGCAAAAATTTGAAACCAAACCCAAGCTCAGGAAGAAAAACTGGATACATAAAAATTATGTAAAGAAGAAGCACTATAGATGGATGGGAAGAGTTCAGGTTTTGTAGTCAGGTAACTCCTGGCTCTGGTACATGTAACTGAGGAAAATTGCCTACCTTACCCGATTCTCACCACTTCCTCCGCTGAAAATTGCAGTTAGTGATGCCTCCCTTGTAAGTTGTGACTAGAAGAAACAATACAAATCAAGCACCAACAAGCCTGTAAATAAGTGTTTGGTGGGATGAGAATTTGCATTAAAATGAATAGTTTATATGTAATTGGATTCTTCTTATATTAAGTTATGTTTCTTCAGCATTGTTAACAAAAGTAGATGGCCAGAAAGTTAACTATAGTGATATTAAATTAGACGTCAGAAATGCTAGAGAAGGTGGGAGACAGGAAAGTATAAGAAGAGAGCAAGAGCAATGAAGGAGTTGGCTGTAAACTTTGGATTTCTTCCAGCTCCATCACTTGACTATGAGTTCTTTGAAGATCAGAACTGTGTTTTTCTCATTTTTCTCTCTAATATACAGTGCACTGAACTGCCCACCCTTGGGAAAGAGTGGACAAATATGAACTGACTGACTGAATAAACAAGTAAAACTTTACTAAGCACGTACTTCTGGTTACTAACACTTGCTTGAGCATCATTATGAATCCAAACCACTTATTTATTATTGTATTTTATGCATTTGCTTTTAGATCTAGTAAGAAGTAAAAAGTGGAGTTACAAAACAAAACTACAATAGTACTGGCATATATATATACTTACCCCTGTCATTACCCTGACTAGAGAACTTTATTTCTTCACATAGCTTCAGTTTGTTGTCTATTGTCCTTTCCTTTCAATCTACAGAACTCTCTTCAGCATCTCTTGTAGGGTTGGTCTAGTGGTGAGAACTCCAGCTTTTGTTTATCTGGGAATGTCTTAATCTCTCCTTCATTTTTGAAAAGACAGTTTTGCCAGATATAGAATTCTTGGTTGACAGTTTTCTGTTTGTTTTTGCTTTCAGCATTTAAAAGTTAGTATCCCACTACCTTCTTGTCTCCATGGTTTCCAATGAGAAATTGACATTTAATCTTATTGAGGCTCCTTTGTACATGACATGTTGCTTCTGTCTTGTGGCTTTCCAAAATCTCTTTATCTTTGGAATTCTACAGTTTGATTATAATATGCAGTGGTGTGGATTTATTTGGGTTTATCCTGTTTGGTGTTCATTGGACATCTTGGATGTGGGTATTCATGTCTTTCATTAAATTTGGGAACTTTTCATCCACTATTTCTTTGAATATTCTCTCTGCACCTTTTTCTCCATCTTCTCCTTCTTGGACTCCCATAATGAATATATTGATTGGTACACTTAATGGTGCTCCAAAGGTTCCTCAGGTTTTGTTCACTTTTCTTCATTCTTTCTTTCTTCTGCTCATCAGACTGGATGGTTTCAATAGATTCTTTCTTCTGCCAGCTTCAATCTGCTGTTGAATCCCTCTAGAAAATTTTTTTATTTCAGTTTCTGTGGTCTTCATCTCTGTTTGGTTCCTTTTCATAATTTCCATATCTCTATCAATAGTCTCTTTGTTTCCCTCTATAATTTTCCTAATTTCATTTAGTTCTTTGCCCATATTTCCCTTTAGATCTTTGTGCATATTTAAGACTGTTTTCTTAGTCTTTATCCAAATGGTCCAGATCCAGTCCTCCTAATTGATGGTTTCTAATGCCTTAATTTTCTCCTTTGCCTGAATGATCACATCCAGTTTCCCTGCATGCTTTGTAATTTTTTGTTGAAATCTGAGCATTTTGATATTTTAATGTGTTATTGCTGGAATTTAAACTCTGAAGCATCTGTTCCTTAAGCTCATCTTAGCTAGTCTTATTAAAGAGCTTTTCTTGAACTCCAGGAGCTAACAAAATAGAAGAGAAGAAGAAAAAAAAAATCTTGATTCCCTGAAAAAATAATTCCCTAAGAATCAACTAATAAAAGGACAAATTTGCACTTAAAACTCTGGAGGATGATAGAGCCCAGAGAAAGACTCCACAAATGCTGATTTAAAGAGAAAGAAAGATAGTCAGGTAGGAGATTATTTTCCAAGACTTGCCAATCCAGACCCCTCCCCCTCACTCAGCACTGTAATTGGGAGTCATGCAGAAGCAGCACAGCTCAGGTCCCTCCTGCTGTGGATATAGACAACAGAGCCACTCACAACAGTGAGTTAGAATACCATTCATATCCAGGCACAAGTGCTAAAATTCACACAGACCCAGGGTAGAACTCAAGCTTCTAAGGAGTGCTGCATATAAGAGAGCCCCCTGGGGTTGGGGAGAGACCTTGGCAGAAGTGTTGGCAAGAAGAATGTTCATTCAATTCAGTCTCTGTTTGCTGGACCACCTAAATGCAAATCAGACCTTTCTGGATTGACCCACCTTTCTGGATTGACCCACCTTTCTGGATTGACCCCATCTGTGTCCCCAAGGTGGGATACACAAATGGAGAAGAAACAAGAGACAGAAAAGTAGCACAGAAAAAAAGGGAATGGGGACTGAGTTGCTGTAAAACAGGACTGAAAAGTGTAAGGAAAATGGGACACTGAGTAAGGGGGAGAATTTAAGTAAATCATAGGAGCTAGGCAGAATTCTGCACACAAAAAAAGCAGAATAGATTGAGATTACTGGAGAAGGAATGGAGGAAAAGAAGCTTTATCTTGAAGGTGAAACAATTGCACAAAATCACAATCTTAAAAATTGTACTGCATATCCAGAGCAAGAAATAGTTGTGGGAGATTTAAAAAATCTGAACAGTTGAACATGGGCTACTCTAAAGGTCCACAATAAGTTGGACTAAGCATCAAAGAAGAGACTTTACATTAAGCCAATCAACAATAAAACCCTAGACAAGAGAGAGAAACTGACCTTTAGAGTTAACACATCAAAATAATCAAATGCTCAGACATCAGCAAAAAATTAAAAGCCATACTAAGAAACAGGAAGATATGAGTCATTAAAGGGAACAAATTAAAACTTCAGAGGAGACACAGAATTTGGAACAACTAATCAAAGAAGTTCAAAGAAATCTCCTAAATGAATTCAAGGAGATGAAGGGAAATATGGATACAGAGCTGAAGGATATTAAGAAGACAATGTGTGAGCATAAAAAATAATTTTAAAGTTTAAAAATAAAATTAGAAATTATGGGGATGAAAGACACAATAATGGAGATTAAAAAATACATTCGAGGCATACAACAGCAGATTTGAACAGGCAGAAGAAAGAATCAGTGGACTAGAAGACAGGACAACTGAAATCATACAGTCAGAAGATCAGACAGAGAAAAAAATAGAAAAACTTGAGCCATGTCTCAAGGATTTGAGTGAAAGCATCAAGCATACAAACATACATGTCATGGAAATCTGAGGACTTGAGAAGGTTAAAAAGGCAGAAAGAATATTTGACAAAATATTGGCCAAAAATTTCCCAATTCTTATGAAAGACTTAAATATACATGTCCAAGAAGTGCAACATACTCCAAACAGAATAAACCCTAACAGACCCACTTTGAGACCCATACTAATCATAGTGTCAAATGCCAAAAATAAACAGAGAATTCTGAATGCAGCAATAGAAAAGCAATTCATAACATACAAGGGATCATTAATAAGACTAAGTGCCAATTTCTCATCAGAAATCATGAAGGTGAGAAGACAGATGTATGATATATTTAAGGCACTGAAAGAGAAAAACTGCCAGCCAAAAATTCTTTTTCCAGCAAAACTGTCCTTCAAAAACGAAAGGAGAGTACAAAATATTCACAGACAAACAGCAACTGAAAGAGTTCATCAACAAAAAACCACCCTACAAGAATTACTAAAGGGAGTCCTGCAGGTTGAAAGTAAAAAACAGGAGAGAGTGGTTTGGAATAGTGTGAAGAAATGAAGATATTCAGTATAGGTAACTAAAAAGGTAAATGCAAAACCCAATTGTACTTTATCCTCCATATAAAACTCTACTCTTTAATTCCCATAAGAGTCAGAATACAATTGAACAAGAAAATAGCATATTTCCTGATAATGTACATGCAAAATATTAACAGGTAATGTGACACAAAAGCAACATAAAGAGGAGAAATGGAAATATATGGGAGCAGAGAACATGTACTACTGAAGCTAAGTTGGTATATTTTTTAAACTAGTAGCTTATAGATGTAGGCTGTATAATACAAACTACTGGGTAGCCACAAGGAAATTATTTTTAAAAATATACAGAAACAAAAGTGAGAAAGAGATCAGTCAGATATATCACAAAAGGTCAACTGTACAGAAAAAGAGATTTCAATAAAGGAAAAGAGAGACAAAAATAAAGACATATTAAAACCAAAGGACAAAATGGCTGAATTAAGTACTGCCTTTACAGCAATAATGCTGAATGTTAATGGCTTAAAGTCCCCAATGAAAAGACACAGATTGGCAGAATGGATAAAAAAATCATGATACAACTACATATTGTTTAGAAGAGATTAATCTTAAATCCAAAGACACAAATAGGTTGAAAGTGAAAGGTTGGAAAAAGAAATCCCATGCAAATAGTAACTAAAAAATAGCTGGGATAGCTATACTAATATAGGACAAAACAGACTTTAAGTCAAAAACTGTTACAAGAGACAAAGAAGGACACTGTATTTTAATAGAAGGGTCAATCCACAAAGAAGAAATAACAATCATAAATATTTATGCACCTAACCATGGTGCCCCAAAATATGAGACAAACACCTCTACAATAATATTTGGAGACTTCAGTATTCCACTCTCATCAGGAAATAGAACATCTAGACAGAAGATCAATAAGGAAAGAACGAACTTGAATTATATGATAAATGAACTAGCCCCAACAGACATATACAGAACAATGCCCCCTCCCCCAAATAGCAGGATATACATTCTTCTCAAGTGTGCATGGATCTCTCTCCAAGACCACATGTTGGGTCACAAAACAAGTCTTAATACATTTAAAAAGATTGAAATTATAGAGTATCTTCTCTGACTGTAATGGAATTAAGTTGGAAATCAATAACAGGGAGAGAACTGGAAAATCCACAAATATATGGAAGTTAAATAGCATACTTTTAAGTAATCAGAGGGTCAAAGAAGAAATTACAAGGGAAATCAATAAATATCTTGAGACTAATGAAAATGAGAACACAACATATCAAAACTTATGGGATGCAGTGAAGGCAGTGCTTACAGGGAAATTTATAGCCCTAAATGCTTACATTCAAAGATTAGTAAGAGCTAAAATCAAAGACCTAACTGCACACCTGGAGGAATTAGGAAAAGAACAGCAAGCTAAACCCCAAAGCAAGCAGAAGGAAGAAATAGCAAAGATTAGGACAGAAATAAATGAAATAGAGTGTTTAAAAAAAACAATAGAGAGCATTAACAAAATCAAAATCTGGTCATTTGAGAAGATCAATAAAATTGACAAACCCTTAGCTAGAATGACAAAGAAAAAAAGAGAAAAGATGCAAATAAATAAAATCAGAAATGAGAGGGGGGAGAGCATTACTACTGACACCACAGAAATAAAAAGGATCATAAGAGGATACTATGAACAATGATATGCCAAAAAAATTAGACAACCTAGATGAAATGTACAAATACCTAGAAACACAAGAGCAAACACACTGACTCTAGAGGAAATAGACCAATTAAAAGTAAAAAGATGAATCAGTTATCAGAAACCTCCCCAAAAAGAGAAGTTTAGGACCATATGGCTTCTCAGGTGAATTCTAGCAAACATTGCTAGAACTAATACCAACCCTGCTCAAAGTCTTCCAAAAAGTTGAACAGAAGGGAACATTTTATGAGGCCAACATCACCCTAACACCAAAACCAGATAAAGATAATAAAAGAAAAGACAATTATTGACTCATTTCTCTTATGAATATACATGCAAATATCCTCAACAAAATATTTGTAGATTGAATCCAATAGCACATTGAAAGGATTATGCACCATCATCAACTGAGTTTTATCCCAGGTATGCAAGGGTGGTTCAATATAAGGAAATCAATCAATGTAATACAACTTATTAACAAAAAGAAGGGAAAAAACCACATGATCATCTCAATTGATACAGAAAAGGCATTTGACAAAATCCAGCATCCTTTCTTGATAAAAAACACTTAGAAAAATAGGAATAGAAGGAAAATTCCTCAACATGATATAGGTCATGTATGAAAAATCTGGAGCTAACATCATACTTAATGGTGAAAGCCCGAAAACATTCTTTCTAAGATCTGGAACAAGACATGGATGCCCACTGTCATCACTCTTGCTCAACATTATTCAGGAAGTTTTACCCAGAGCAGTTAGGCAAGAAAAAGAAATAAAACACATTCAAATAGGAAAACAGAAGGAAAACTTTCACTATTTGCAGATGACATGATCCTATTTATGGATAAGCCCCCCAAAATTGAAAACAAAGCTACTAGAGCTAATAAACAAATTCAGCAAAGTGGTGGGGTACAAGATCAACACACAAAAATCAATAGTGCTTCTATACACTAGTAATGAGCAATCTGAGGAGGAAATCATGGAGAAAAAAAGTCCATTTACAATAACAATGAAAATAATCAAATATCTAGGAATAAATTTAACCAGGGATGTAAAGGACTTATACATGGAAAACTACAAAACTTTGCTAATAGAAATCAAAGATATAAATAAAGGGAAGGGCATTCCATGCTCATGGATTAGAACACTAACTATTGTTAAGATTTCAATTCTACCCAAAATGATTTACAGATTCAATGCAATCTCAATCAAAATTCCAACAACTTACTTTGAAGAAGTGGAAAAGTCAATCATCAAATTTATTTGGAAGGGTAAGGGGTCCCAATTAGCCAAAAACATTTTGTAAAAGAAGAATAAAGTTGAAGGATTTACACTTCCTGAATTTAAAGCTTATTACAATGCTACAGTGGTAAGAACAGCATGGTACTAGCACAAAGATAGACATATAGACCAATGAAATTGAATTGAGAGCTCAGAAATAGACCGTCACATTTATGGCCAATTGATTTTTGACAAGGCTGCCAAGTTCATTCAATTTTGCAAGAATAGTCTCATCAACAAATGGTGCTGGGAGAACTGGATAGCCATATGCATAGAATGAAGGAGGACCCCTACCTCACATCATATACAAAAATGAACTCAAAATGATCAAAGACCTAAATATAAGAACCAGGACAATTATGCTCCTAGAAGAAAATGTAGGGAAGCATCTTCATGATCTTGCATTAGGCAATGGTTTCTTAGAACTTTACACCCCAATGCAAAAAACAAAAGAAAAAAAGATGGATAAATGGGACCTGATCAAAATTAAAAGCTTTTGTGCATCAAAGGACTTTATCATGAAAGTGAAGAGACAATCTACTCAATGAAAGACAATATTTAGAACCACATATCAGATAAGTGTTTAATATCCAGAATATATAAAGAAATCTTACAACTCAACACAAAAAGCCAAACAATCCAATTTAAAAATGGGCCAAAGACTTGAAGAGACATTTCTCCAAAGAGGAAATACAAATGGCAAAAAAGCACATGAAAAGATGCTGAACATCATTAGCTATTAGGGAAATGCAAATCAAAACCACAATGACATACCATTTCACACCCACTAGAATAGCTACTATTAAATAAACAGGAAATTATAAGTGTTGGAAAGGATTTGGAGAAATAGGAACACTCATTCATTGCTGTAAAATGGTGCAGCTGCTGTGGAAGCCAGTTTGACAGTTCCTCAGAAAGCTAAGAATAGAATTAATATATGACCGGCAATCCCTCTACTAGGTACATACCCAAAAGAATTAAAAGCAGGGGCTCGAACAGATATTTGCACAGCAATGTTCATAGCGGCATTATTGACAATTGCCAAAGGATGGAAACAATCCATCAACCAATGAATGGATCTACAAAAATTTAGTATATACATAAATGGAATCAGCATTAAAAGAATGAAGTTCTGACGTGACAACATAGATGAACCTTGAAAACATTATTTTGAGTGAAATAAGTCAGACACAAAAGGACAAATAATTCATGATTTTACTGACAGGAACTAATAAGAGTATCAAACTCATAGAGTTAGAATCTAGAATATACTTTGCCAGGGGCTGGTTTGGGGGTAGTGAATCAGGAGTTAATGCTTAATTTGTACAAAATTTCTATTTGGGTTGATTGTAAGTTTTGTAAATGATGGAAATTTTAGGTTGCATATTTGCTATAGAATAAAGATTAAAAGATAAAACGTAGGACTAACAACACTGGGAACCCTATTGTAAACGAGGGACTACAGTTAATAGTACAATTATAAAAATGTCCTTACATCAATTATAACAAATGTACCATTCTAAGGCAGGGTGCTAATAACAGGGTGGTATATTGGAAAAAATAATACACCCTAATATAAACTATGGACTATAATTAATACTACGATTATAACATTCTTTGATCAATAGCAACAAAGGTACCACACTAATGCAAAGTATTAAAGTGGGGGTGGGGTAGATGGGGATGTTGTTTGTTTTACATGATTTTCCCGTAAACCTACAACTTCTCTAATTAAAAAAGTAAAAACAAAAATAAACTAAGTAATATACATTAAAATAACAGAAAAACAAGACACCTTTCCCAGTCTTTTGGTAAGGATTGGTTTGCTTGACAGTTTGCTGATCTGTGCAAGTGCACTCTTTCAGAGCTTATCCATAACAATGAGTTCAAGGTTTAGCTCCAGGCCAAAGCATCCTGATCTTTTCATAGCATGAGTCTTTTCTTGGGCATGTACACATACGTGGGGCTGGGAATTCCCCCATTTACACTGAAATGAATGTCCCCTCTTCCCTAGGAAACTGTTTCCTTGTGGTCTTGGGCACTGCATTATGAGTTCTACGCCAGCAAGTCCTTGTTCCCCACAGCAACTTAACTGCTCTCCCACAGCACTCTGCTAGAGTGTTCCGTGAGCTGCCTTCTACAAGCCTGGCAAATTCTGGGATGGTGAACCTGAGGCAAGTGTCCTGGTTCATTCCCTGAATCCACTGGGACCGGGGATGCACACTGAGAGCGCAGCAAGCCAGTGAGAGGTGGGGAAGGGGCCAGCTGGGGTGCCAGGAGATCCTACCACTTTGACATGGCCTTTTTCTTGATTTCGCACTTGCCCTGTTACTACAATCCTTTGACTGTTTTCTGGAACTTTTAGAAAGATGTTTCTGCCAGTTCTCGCTTGTTGTTCAAACTTTCAGTGGGGAGACAGAGCCCTGAAATGTCTCACTCTACCATCTTGATCAGGGTGGAGCCCCTTCTGGTTAACTTCTGGAAATGTATCTGCCTTTCTCAAAGTCTGGGTCCCAAGACGCAAGGTCTACGGTTGGGTCACAAAGTTGGGTCAAGCTAAGTTGTCCAATCCAGCATTTTCAGCACAAAGACTGATGGTTGGATGCTTAAAAAGGAAATGAGTGTGTTTTCACTTTATTCAATGCAGACAGAGAATTTGGCCACCCAATGGAAGGAAACAATATATACAAAGGCCAAGGAACTGAAAAGTGTAGAGTGTTTTGGGCTTGGAGAGAGGTCTGGTGAAGAAAAAGAAGTTAAGGCCAAGTTCGTCTCTGAAAAGATGTCTGGCTCATTATGTGACACCAGTAACATAAAGGAGAGGGACAAGTGTGTCTCAGGACAATCATTCTGGAAGGTGTTTTGGAAGGCCATTACATCCAGGATAGGGAAGTGGCATGGCTCTGTTACCTGAGCCTATAACCCCTGAGTACACAGCTAACTCCCACTGATTCCTGAGAGGAGACGGGTGGGGTGGGGGTGCATTGATCAATCAAGTGAGCCCCAAGCAACTGGATGGAGATCCCTGGAGTGATTCCTTGCCACCCTCCTTGAGGAGAGGGCTGGTTTCAATTTCCTGATGCATTTGGAACAGAGGCTTTGGAAGAAAAAACATATATATTTCGCTCTGAGTGCAAACATTTGCCATACAGCTTTTTACCTTCTGGGTGCAGATAATACATTCCAAGGGGGTTCTATGTCCAGACCTGACTGGCCTCACACCCAGGGCTGTTAAGAAGATTCCTTGTTGTCCTTGAAAATACTGAAAATCAGACCATCAATGCTTGAAATTGCACAACTAGAGATGCACTGATTAATTCATTTGGTTTAAAGAGTTTTAATATAAAACATAAAGATAATCTCAGCCCCCTTTCTATTCCCTTTTGCCACCCCCCACCCCACCCCATGCTAGCAAGAAACTGTTGGTTTAAAAGAACACGCACAAGGTCTGGAATCAAACTAACCTGAGTTTGAAACCCAATTGCACTAATAACTGGTTCTTCAGTTATGAACCTATCTGGGACTCAGTTTCCTCATCTGCAATATGAGCATAGCAATATGTGCTTGGGGTTATTGCAAAGATTGGGTATTTTTATGTTAAGAAGCACCTAGCAGGATATCTAACACAAAGTAAGCACTCAATAAATATCATAATTAACTAGAGCCTTGAGAGCAGGTGAAACATTTTGTTGTTTGCACATTTCATAATCCCCTCATGGATTTTTGTAGAACAATATTCTATAGGGATCCATAATTTTTCTATGAAACCTTTGGAGAAAACAACTTCCTGAACTGCTTTCTGTACTGGCATGGAACGTTGGTCTGAAACTATTGTTTTTCCTTTATAACCTCCTTGCTCTCTGGACTCAGCCTGTGGAAAGTCAGAGAGTGAATAGGGATGAGACCTGGGGGACAAAGGGCAGCATTTCACTGACATCTTATGTTGCAAACTAGGAAAAAGAAAATACCATTGTACTTTCCTAGTTTGTCCGCTGATTGCTGCCACCTACCCCACTCCCACCCTCCCCGCGAACACTTTTATTTAGAAAACTTGCTCATTGTCTTATTTTCTCCCCATCATTTCTGGTTTTCACCATTTGCTGTTGACAAGAACATCTGAACAATTATTTGTGTGTTACTGATCCCCAGAACCCTGGTAGATAGTAATTAAATATTGTTAACTGCAGGGTTGTGTGACACCTTCTGTGCCTGGTAAAAAGATCCGTGAACAAAGCTGCCCCAGACATTATCATACCTGCCTCTAGCCCTAGATTTTGCTGACTTTATCTGTTCTGGGTCAGAAATTTCAGTTCACCTAACAAGCGCCTGGAGTTGTTTTTATTAAGGATTGGTTTGCTTGACGGGAAAGCTGGCCATGATTTGGAATGTTTTTGTTAAAGGCATACGCTATGGAGTTTCACTATGGAGTTCAAGCCTTCCCTTATCTGTGGGGAGTCTGGGCTAGCTATATATCTGTCAGAAATCATTTTATACCCTAAGTCAGTCCCAAATCTTTCTTCTCTGTTTCCTGAAAATCTCTCCAAAGATATATTCATGAAAGCCCACCTTCATAAGATATGTTATGCCCATGGCTTACAAAATGCATTCATGCAGTTGTGGAAAGAGCATGCAGTTGACACTCAGACCTCATCTTGAATCCTAGGTCTGCCCTAAGTAGTTACATGAATTTGGACAATTACCTAATGTCTCTGAGACTCATTTTTTTGTTTATTTTCTTTTTCAAATTTGTGTAATAATGCTTGGTTGAACTGAATATTAGAAAAGTATATAGAGGTAAAACACTTACAAAAGACATTGAAGATTAGCTTCTTGTCATCTTTCTTCCCTTAATAATTTCTCTCCTTAATTCATCCTCACTTTGTAAAACATACACACAGACACACATATACAGACAGATACCCAAGTTAACAGGAGGCAACTAAACAATATCACAAAGAACCAAGAAGAACTCTAGCTGAAAGTTGTTTTCTTCCTGGCAAATAGGACTGTAATGTATCTTCTATTGGAGAAAGGGGCATTTGTTTCCCATAATCATTTCTGTTTTTTCAGCACTTTGCAAAGTCCAGTCTTGGCACAAATGGATGCAATGGAACATAGAAGCAGAAAGAATTATAATAATAACAATATACTCTGCACTTTTAAGACTGGATTTTGGGCCTTGACTTCAGGGAGCCTTCTTGCAAAAGCTGCCTTGACTGCATTTGGGAATAATCATAGGTCGTTTTCTGAAGAATAGGACTGTAGATCCAGGATTATCACTTACTGATGACTGTAACCCTGGGCATCTTAGGGAATCACTTCTACTTTCAAGTCTGGGAGGAAATGGAGTGGAGCACTGTGTGCCAGTCTCCAAAAGTCTCACCCACCAGACTGGACAGGCACATGCAAAGTGTTTTACTGAAGGGTTAGGACAATTTCAGTGGAAAATTATAATATAGGAGAAACAAAGATTACAGGTCCAGCCAACTCAATTTCTCTTCCATTTCAAAGGAAATACACCCTAAGATGTAGGTCTTCTCAAGGAGATAAGCCTACTATATTCCCAATGGGCTTCCTATACTCCTAACGAGCTCTCCTGCCCTACCATTTGCATCCATATCCCACTTACCCTCTTTTCAAGTCCTACCATTTGCATCCATACCCCACTTACCCTCTTTTCAAGTCTCCCAGTCTGACAACCCTATAGACTTCCTAGGGAAATTGCCACCTCTTCTATAAGACTTGCTTCTATAAGTCTTGCTTCTTTCTGAATCAGGAAATGCTAAGTAGCACCCGGGGCTTTAGTCAGGGAGACATTGCTGTTTGCTGCTCCCAAAAATAAGGCAGGACAGAGAAAAAGGAAGGATTTCAGTCCCAAGATTCTTACGAGCATCTCCTATTCAAGCTACCCAACAGTGAGATACTGGTTTCTTTATCAGTTGAGTTATTAAAGAAACATTTTTTCTCAATGGTAAACATTTTTTTTTTTCTTGAAGACAAGACCATCTAACTTATGTTGATGAAAAAAATATTTCTCAAAGGCATTGTCCTTTGAACAATGGCTTTCTATCTCTTTTTTCTTTCTTTTCTTTTTTCTTTTTTTTCCTGCTGAACTGGAGTTGTCTGGTGTTATAATAAAGAATTAGCTTTAATGGCCACACTGTCTGTTAAGCAAGGCATGGAGCCAGTTTCTATTAAAAACTTTAAAAAATTTTTGTGATAAAATATTTTAACGATTTTTAAGTGTGCAATTCAGTGGCATTACTTACATTCTCAATGATGTAGAACCATCACCACTGTCTATTTCCAAAATTTTTTCACCACCTGATTAACTTCTTTTGATGTAAAATTTTCTGGTGATATTAGATCCTACTCCATGCCAGTATCCAATACAACATTAACTTTCACATTTGATATATCACTTCTTATACAAAAAAGTGACCAGTTATAAGGCACTAGCATAGGTCAGAAAGGGATGTGTATTTGCAGATCAAAAATAATCAACATAATGCACAGAAACCAGACTGTTTAATTCTATCACTGGACTATCATTATTATATCTGTACTATTTAAGAATAAACTGCAATTTGATTTTGGCCGATGATCTGAGGGAGCCTCATTCTTACTCTCTGGGTCCTAAGATATGCCAGCACTTTTGATTGGGCAAATCTTCATGGTTGAACCTAAGGATATAAGAATGAGTTTATAGTAGGGATCTTTAGCTCATTTCTGAGTTGCAGAACTAAGATATGATACTGACTGATCCCGATTGAGTGTTTTACCTGTAGCTTAATGAGATAGTTTTAATAGGTAATAGAAGACGCTCACTGTATTGATGTATTTGTTATGTTTTCTGTGTTCACATACATTTAAGCTCTAGTTAGCTATTTGGAGAAGCAGTGTAGCATATCAGATAAGCACCTGACTTTGTGGTTGGCAAGACCTCTGTTCAAATCCTGGTACTGCCATTTATTAGTTACCTTAGGCAATTTATTCTTTGAGCTTTTTTTATATCAACAATGGAGATAATAATACCAAACGATTAGAAGGGTTTAATAAAATAATGTATATAAAGTACCCAGACAGTACCCACAATAATTGGCAAATATGCATGCATTTTTAATATACTATATATAGTTAATTATGTAGTATAGTTTCAGCCATTGACAAAGAATTTATTTAATGTCTTGAATTAAAAAGAAATATTTTTAGTCATCCTCTATATGAAAATAATCTCCAAAATTTTATAGAAAATTGGGCAGTGGTCATTAATGAAGAGAGACAATTCTCCATGGGTTCCTTGAATTTTTCATATTTTTGCACATCTTGCATACCTTGGGAGAGAGAGATTGTATATCTCTCTTGAGTAAAGAGCTTGTTTCCTTACAGTCCAGTGTAAAAAAGTTGATGACCCCTTCAGAGCAAGGTCAAAATATACCTATTGCCCATTATAAAAGATGTGGGTTCCCTAAGCTCAGGGTTCCTCTTCTGAAACACAACCCACTGGACCCAAATGTGTCACTCCTGTGGGATATGGGAGCAAGAGGAATGGTCACAAATATATTTTTCTTACTGCTTGCTGTGCTACCAGTAATAAAATCCTTTGTCTCTGACCCACGAGCCTTGTGTCTTCTGCCAGCATACATGAAGCAGGTTAATTGGTTAACTTGTGAGTAGAATAAAATCTCACACCTTTCACAGTTTTTTGATGAGCAATAATGAAGTAATTACTTTTCTTACTGAGGTGAGAAGCTAAGTACTTTATTTTTTATCTAAAGGGCTCTAGTTAGACAAGGACACAATGTTTTTTCAATCTAAAAATATCATTCCATATTAGTCCCCAAGAATAGAACTAATGCATGAAAGGCATGAAGGTAGTAGAAGATTTATTGGGTAGAATTCTTCTATTGCCCAAGTCAGCACTGTGCAACTGTCATTCTCCAGGGCAAACCCGCCAAGGCTGCACTTACCTTTACAGTCCACTGGGTTATAGTTCTAAAAATTATAGGGTTGAAATTTCAAATGAGACATGATGGCCTGAAAGAATTATAGACTTTCCAAAAGCATATTTCTCATCATCAAAGCATAGATAATATACTGGGAGAATGTGGCAAAACATGATTTATCCTAAACAACTATTTTGCTAATGAGGAAGAAGAAGAATCCTGTGGTTTGGTCTCAAGATCAACATAGTAGCCTGAAACATAGGAGCTAGCAATAATGTTGCAGAGGGAAAAAAATTAGTCCTGAGGAAAAATGAATGGAAGCAGGGGGCAGCTATAGAATTATTAGATTTAATTTAAAAATGATCCCTGGTAATGTAGACTGCCAAAAAATAGCTTGCACCCGGCACTGCATGTAACTTTTGGCAGTAGTTTTGTGCCATGCTGTGCAGAACAATTAAGCCTGTATTTCTCTGAGCACACAAATATATTTCCATCATTAACAGTCAGTATACACATATAACGGTACTCTGTGTATAGAAGCCAATACCTGTAAACATTTTGACTGTACAATATTTCCATTTCAATATATGTATTTTTTTGTTTCAGAAAATATAGACGGTTTGAAGCTCCTATGACTTTCCCAAAGTGATTGAGGAGGTAGAAATACAAAAGGTCATGCAACTTGAGAAAGAGCAATGGAGATTAGCATGGCAGTGAAAACATGAGCCAGAAGTTCCAGATTGAGGACAATTTGCACTGAAAATGGAAAAACATTTGCTTGGGGTCTAGCTGAATTATTTTTGGTTTTGCAGTATGGCTACTTTTCACAATGTTATCAGTTAAAAATCACTCTCAAGGATTTTCCTCAGGTCAGAATAATCTGAAGATTCTCTTTATGTCCTTCAAGGATCCTCATCTAAATAGAAAAGTTTGCCTGAGTTGGAGACAAATAAAGGTTTCTAATTAGGACTCTTGGGAAGCTACAAAGCAATTGTCTTAGACTATTACTCAACTTCATGAGCTCATTAATGGGCATCTCTCTGTCTGCATGATTGGAGAAAGAGTAGCAAGTTCATTTTCATCAAGCAGGCATAGGCCTGAGAGACTTCATATTTAATAGCAGAAGAGTACTGATTACTTCAGTTAGGAATGATTGGGTTCAAGCAACAAATGGACCCTGGGTAGCTTCAGGAAAAAAAAGGATTTATTGAGAATCTGGAACTGTGGGATTGAAGAAAATACCTGAGACCAAGACCAGTCCTCGGAAAGGAGAAGAATCAAGGAAACTCTTGGGATCTAGTAGCTGAATTCATAGACAATATCTTCAAGGTCAGAATGAAAGAGCTACTGCCATTTTCAATCCTTGTGACACTTTGCTCAAGATTTAAATTTCAAGGAGATAGAATCTGTCTTAGTTTGCTATGATTTGCTTTCTCCTGGAATCTGTAGCATTTCGGCATTTCTTCAAATGTTGATCTCTCTCTCCTTGTGTCTGCTCTTCTGATTTCTGCTGACTTCTGGCTTTTACTGATTCTACATTCAAATTTCCTTCACTTATATGGACTTCAGACATATGAATTAAGGCCCATCATTATTCAATTGGCTTCATCTAAATAAGATCTTCGAAGTTCCTACTCACAAATGAGTCCACACCTTAGCTTATAATAACATCTTCAAAGGTCCTGTTTACAATTGTTTCACAACAACAGAAACACGGATTAAGACTTGAACATATCTTTTGAGGTATACATGATTCAAGCCCCAATAGAATCTGATTGTTTCAGTTCTGGTCAAACGTACACTCCTCGGCAGGGAAGACAGCACAATTGAATCAAGAACCACAAGGCTACATCCAATGGAATGGTAGTTTCTCCAGAGGAATATCAGGAATATATTACCCGAAGTCTGGGGAAGGGAGACTGAGCAGGCAACAACAGCAGACACACATTACATTTAGAAAGGTAGAGAATGATCTGATGATCTAGTCCAAACTCTTGACTCATTCTTTTCTTCTGTTTCTCAGATTTCTACATCATTCAGGAATCGAAAAAGCAGAATGGGCTCTCATCTCTCTATTAGCCTGTGTGACACTCAAAAAGCAATTTGTAAATTCCAACAAGGGGTGATTTTAAGAAAGATAAGCTATGGATTTCTTAAATTGACAAATGGATACTTTTGTTTAGTCCATGACTTTGTGAATCCAAAGCAGTAGTGTTTGATTGGTGATGCTTATTTTTCTCTCTTGTATGTTCATATTTTACATGGAATGGAAACATAAGTATTATTATTTGTCACCCAAGATAAGGGAAGCCAGGAAGATGTAGTAGGAACTGTAAGGTGAACTGAAATACATTCCAAATTGTGAGCAACTTGAAGGCTACAGCTGTAGAAGACCATTTTGGGTAATATGTGCGAAGGCAGATATGAGAAATTATGCCACCTCAAACCTTCGTTCTCAGCCTAGGACAAATCTATTATAGATGTTATTCACACTGTTCCCAAAGATGAGACTTCAGTGCCAGGCAAGGGAAAACTTCAGATTCAAATGAGATATTAATGTACAGAAGAAAATGTTTCATTTATTGAGCACTTAGTAGGTACCAGGAATTGCTCTAGGGTTCCACAGTCTAATACAGTGGCTTCTAGCCACATGTGACTATCAAGCAGTAGAACATGGATAGTATGACCCAGGAACTAAACTTTTAACTTTCTTTAATTTTGATTAATTTAAATGCAAATTAAAAATAGTGACACTCAATTCAGTTATCAGAAAACTTTTAAGTATTTTTGGAATAATTTGGGTATGTGGATCCTCTTTTTCAAATGCAAATTTTAAGTAACCTAAATATAGATCAACTATTTCTTATGAAAATATAATGTCTGAATTGAGATGTGTTGTAAGTGTAACATATACACTGTATTTTGAAGACTTAGTAGGAAAAAAGAAGTTAAAATATCTTATTAACAATTTTTTTCTACAAACTACCTCTTGAAATGATAATATTTTGGCTCTACTGGATTAAATAAAATATTTTGTTGTAATTAACTTTACCAGTTTCTTTTTGCCTTTTTAAAATGTGGCTACTAGAAAATTTAAAATTATCTATGTGGCTTGATTTATACTTCTTTTGGACAGCACTGCTCCAGGGCATATATGATTTTTCTAAATTATTGAAATAATACAGTTAGGTAGGCACTACTCTTCTCATTTTTACAGGAAGGGTAATTGAACGATGTTCAGAAAAATTATTTCAGTCTCTTGGGACTTGTAGGGTTTATGAGGCAGAGGCTGGACTCAAATCCAAGTCTTCATTGCCTCATCTCTTCCCATTTCTACTCTGCTGTGCTGTCCCCCGTTGCTTTCTCTCAGGAAAGACAGGAAGAACTCAGAGGCCTTTTCTTTTGATTCTTCATAATAAATAAAGCCTTGATATCCCTTTTTAGGATTATCAGATTGAAACAAAAATATTTGCATTCTTTCAAGTGAAGGAACAAAGCCCTTTTGCACAAACAAATGGAGATTACAAAGTAAGACTATAAAGTATTTGAAATATCAGAGTGAAATTTGTTTAGCCAAAGGGCCAGTAGTGTTTTATTTAATTTTTTGGTTTGGTTTTCTTTGTATTGTTTTTTAAACAATTTGAGATTCTGGGACCATCTTGAGATAATTCTCCAATACAGGTTGTTGTGTGGTTTTTTTTTTTTTTTAATGCATGTAAGATTTACTTGACAAACACAGGGTTGAGTCAACATTACGAATTCTTAAAATTGCATGCATTATGTTAATAGCATCTAATATATGATTGTCCCAAAGAGGGATGAAAAAGGCATTCCTGGGCATTATTTTATTTTATTTTATTTATTTATTTAGGTATTGGGGCCAGGGATTGAAGCTTGGACCTTGCGTGTGGGAAGCCGGCACTCAACCACTGAGCCACACTGGCTCCCCTGAGTTTGTTTTTGTTTTGTTTTCTTTCCCCCCCATTTGTTTGCTTGTTGTTTGTTTTTTTTTGTTTTGCTTTTTGTTTTCAGGAGGCACCAGGGACCGAACTCTGGACCTCCTATGTGGGAAGCAGGCTCTTAGCTGCTTGAGCCACATCTGCTCCCCTCCGCATCCGCCCCGGGCACTAATTTTTTATGTGAATAACTAAAAATCAGCTCCATCCCCTTTCTCCCTGATCACTTTCTTCACACAGTAGGAACCAACCAAGAGCAAATCCTTCCCCACATGCTTATACTACTGATAGCAAAGAATGGCATGGAGATGATGTGAGAGGGACTGGAACCTAAACTGAAAGGGAAAGAGCAGACTGTTCTCTGGAGAGTCACAAGCTCACTCACCCAACGAGGGAAAATGTATTCACAGAGAGTGAGGCAACCTTTTAGCAAATTGCTCCTTTCAGGGTGTTAGGAGCCAGTTACATGCCTGGAAAAGCAGAATCATCTGCTCTGCACCTGCATGAGCTCTTGGCTCTCATATTTGTTTACTCGCCTTGATCATGGCAGGAGTAGACAGGCCCAGAACTTCAATGATACTTCACATAGGCCTCTGATAAAAAAGGATGAGTCTAAGGCAGCAGGCCCTCCTCCCACCTGAAGGTTTTCTTCTCAGGTCCTTGATGCCACCTTGACAATCCCTATTCCATCACCCGGTGGAGAAGGGGATGGGAGGAGGACTTCTCTGTGCAGACGACAGATTGGCATTCTCTGCCTGGTCCTTTCATCCTTCCCCAGTGCTGGCCCTCCCCCACCCTGCCCATTGCACTCAGCAGAGGACCAGTCTGTTTAAAGACCTTGCTATTTTTGCTTCTCTATGAAGGGATCTCAGGTTACAAATTATATACCAATGAGGTAAGTTACAGGTATGTAGACTCATGTTTCTAATTTAGCTTGGCATTGATTTCTAACATTAAACAGTCGTTTTCCCAGGCTCTCCTTGTTTCTATTCTCCTCCCATCTTTGACATCTCATTCCATCCCGATTCTTAGGGTCTCTTTCCTTTCCTGCTGAATCACCCATCTTTCAGGCACTTACTGAGAGGATTTAGAGAGAGTTAAGTTTCACACAGGATAAAATTCTACATTTATCCCCCATGAACCAAGATGTACTAATGCTATTTAAACACACATTTTCAAAATAGGTAAATATTTGTAAGTCTTTCATTTGCTTTCACATATATTGCCATTGTTAAGCCTTGCCACAGCAGAAAAATGGGGATTATTGTGATCATTTATAATTTGCAAATGAGAAAATTAGGACTCAGAGAGTTAATGACTTGACTAAGAATTCACAGCCAATAAGAAGTGGAGAAGTGATGGATAAGAAATAATTTTCTGGTTTGAGTGCCCATCCCCAAACCTCCAAGTTTTTGGAGGAATACTTGTTCTTTTTTTTTTTCCTCCTTGGCCCTAGACAAATCTCTTGGGTTTTAGGTTGAAATGATTCTCAGTGAAGCCAACTGTGCAACGAGCACACCGTATGTTTCATGCACTCTAAGTCTTATGAACTTGAAACGTTAGTGTGAATTTAATTAGATTGTAGGTGTTAGGGAACAGGGGACACTAAAATTAGATTAAAATAAATGGAAGTTACTAGGAATCAGAACCCAGATGCCTGCTTATTTCTGTTTCTTAAAAACTGAGTACATGTCCATGTACTCAGCTTCTAAACAATATTTACATGTGGGCTTTAATAAGACATGGAGGGGACTTGGAGGTTGGTGCTTATCACTAAGGAATTTAAAATAGAAGAAATATATGGAAAAATTTGAAAATAAAGTAAAACCATTCCTAATCAGATATTTGCTCTGTATTTGGCAACTTAGAAAGAATCCTAGTAGGGGAGAAATAGCTCTAATTAAAATATCCAGGTTTGAATTGTGGCCAATATATTTTAAACAGTGCCGTTACCTGCCTCTTTACACATGTCTGTCTGTACATCTATTTATTACACAAACAGGTATAGTCATATGCATGCCCCCAGGGTGGCTTGAATTATCTTCTAAGCTTATTATGGTGCCTATTTTATGCTCTAAGATTGTAATGTTGTGACTGTTTGAAGACAAACAATGCCACTTATTTATTTTATTTACTTACTTTTTCATTTATTTATTTTTGATATTCCCATAATAGCCAGCACAGATAATACATGCCATAGTGGAAAGAACATGGAATTTATGCATGACTTGGACAAGTTTCTTAATTTCTTTGGGACTCAAGTTCCTCACCTGTAAAATGGGAATTATAATAGTAAACCTACCTTATAGAGTTGTTGAGAGCATTAAATTAGATAATTCCTATGAAGCAGCTAGATGACATCTGACAGATAAAAACTGTTCAGTAAAGATTGGCATATATATTTAAGGGTTTCTATAATAAGTATATGTATATATCCAATGGTATAAATTTATATTTGTTTCCTTACATGGGTACCTCCCAAACAGCCTTGTTTCTCAGGTTGCCCCGACACTAGAGAAATGAATAAATGTTTGCTTTTTTTTCTCCCCAGTAAGTGAAGCATGACATCATAATTAAAGAAGAATCAAAATGGCATGTGTTTCTTGTGCATGGTTCTCCTTTCCATTACAGGTCAAGGTGAAACCTGGAGGAAGGGTTTGTGTGTGTTTGGAATGACTAAGACTTTGATAAACAACTTCAGAGAATACTGAGATCATAAAGGGAACCAAAATGGAGAAACCAGGACTAAAAATTAATGGAATTTCTACTTTCTCCCTGAATCAGTTGAAGCTTTGGAAGGAAATTTTATACATAAGTAGCTTTAATTAGTACCCTACTTATGATGGATTCTAGCCTGGCATCATTTTTGATGAAAATCCCACCCAGACTTAGGAAGAAGTGGGTGGAGGTAGTGAAGAAAATATCTTGGCTATGAGTTGATAATTATTGAGGCTGGATGTCCTGGGGGTTCATTATACCATATCTCATACTTTTGTGTATGTTTGAATTTTCCAGAATAAAACATTTTTTAAAAGCAGAAAGAAAACACATGATAAGTTTGTCCATTTTATATATGAGGAAACATGTTTCAGATGGCTATTACAAGAGTCCATATGAGACATAAAGCATTCCTAGACCATGACAGCAGCGATGTGATTGAGAAGAAAGGATGTTAAGGTGTTGGGATTGGTAGACTCCTATGAATGTTTGCTTCTAGAGAGTAAGAGAGAAGGAGAATTCTCCTTTACATTTCTGGCTTGGTGGGTGGTAAGATAATGTTACTGTTCACTTGCAGGTGGGGAGTTCAGAGACTCAGGATGAAGAGGTGTAGTAGGGTAAAGTAATGAGTTTACTTTGGATCTTGTCTAGTTTGAGGTCATTATGGGAAAGAGAGAGGGAGAGAGGTGTCCAGAGGGTAAATCTTGAGCTCAGGAGCAAAATCTAAACTAGAGCTAAAAATTTAGAAGGCATCAATACATAGGCATTAGGTAAAATGCCAGGTATGTATTAGAGTTCTCAGGTAGATCATGTAGTTTGAAAAGAAAATTAATCAGAGCCCAGGAAAGCAGCTGCATTTAAGGGACAGAAGAAAAGGAACCTGCATAGAATGAAAAAGAGAAGGAGAAGGAAAAGGGAGTGGATATTATGGAAATCAGGGAGAAGGACAAATAGCCACAAACCAAAAAGGAAATATACTCACTGATTTGGCAAAGCAGAGGTTATTATGGTCTTTGCCAGCACAGTATCAATGGAACATTTGTATTGAAGGCAAAATCTGTAGTTTGGGGTTGTGGACTGAGTGGGTAACTCTAGAACCTTTGTCCGGGGGTGGGGGGGTGGGGGGAGTACTCCTGTGCTCTTATTTGAGTAGGAAACAGGGCAATTTGGGGGCGGTTTGGTGTGTATTTCATAATCTTGTTTCTTTTCCTTTGGCAAGTCCTGTGCTTTTTGACAGGTATGAAGTTTTACTGGTTCACATGTTTTAAAAAACTGATATGAATACTTGTTCTTCTGTTGAAAATTCATTAACTAGTCATTCATTGTTAACTTATGGCATAGATTTAACAATATGGAGTAAATTTGTATGAAAGTGTCCAGATATGATTACAGTATGTATATAAGAATGCACATTAATTTCATTCATTGAGCAAACAGGTACTTAAAATAAGCATGTATTCTTATGTTGGTGATATTCATTTATTTGTGAGTATTAGGAGGGGTATTTCATATATGCATGAGTACATTTTAAAACTGAGATACTGGAATTTCATTACCAAATTTTCAAAATTAGATCTTTGATTAGATACTGATAGATTACTAAATGTGAATTTCGAGACAAGCTGTCAGGAAAACCATATGTTAATTTTTTTCTCCATGACTAGATGTTTTCTCTTCAGGGGCTCTTGGGGTTCTAGACTAAAGTTTTAGAATCCATATCTGTTTATTTAAAATTCTATTTTATGTGTTATCTGATTATATCATAACTCAAGCACTTCTTTTTGATCTACTTCTTTGATTACATATTATATCCTATTTCAGCCAAATTGAGATCATTTGTTATATTTCTTCAACCCCATGTAACTTAGTTGACTTGAAGCAGGACTTAAAAAAGCAAACTTGTGATTAAACTCCAATTTGAAACTGTTGACTCCCTTACCTCCCCCTTCTCTCCCATATTCATTGTGAATTTGAGAACATCCTCAGGCTGACAAGAATCATATGAAATAAATGAAATCAGATGAGTTCTAGCTGTACTATTGTCAAGACTTTTGTTGATCGAGTAAAGAAAATGTTTTAGGTGAGGAGCTAGATAGACTGGCTGTAAAAGGAATTTGGTGATCCTTAATGGGAAGATAAGAGATTGCTATTTCTATGGTAGCTACTACTGCAGCTGGGATGGGTTGGTGAGGGAAGGAAAGGAGAAAAACAACCAAAGAATATGGATCATGGGGTACAGAATAGAAAGTTAAGAAAATCAGTAAATTTTCTATTTTCTGCAGTGTGGCAACTAGATCATCTGAAAATACCTAGAAATACAAGATAAAATCAGAAACATTTTCTCTAATGCATAACTAAGCTCCAAAGAAAGTTAAAAAAACAAAGAAAGAAATCTTAAGTGTCAAAAATCACAAAAATATGAAAATAGATTTGTAGGCAGGAACTGAATTTATGGCTGCCCAAAGGGCATTAGCCAGTCTTGGTAAACAAGAGGTTTGTCTTTTAAGAGCCTTTTGGGGTTAGAGAGCAGGCTTTAGGCTGAGCAAAGAAGAGTTGGAACCAAGACCTTCTCATGTAATGCTGAGATCCCTGAAGGAATCACACAGTATAAAAAAGCTCTCCATGCCACCTGCATGGTCTGGGAAAAGGCAAATAAAAATAGTAACATAAAGAGATCCTGTTTCAGTGCTCCTTATGCATGTGGGGGAAGCAAACAGAAATCCTTTCTGACAACATGAGCCCTTACCCCAGGTTGTCAAAGATTTTCGAAGATAAAGTACTATCAATAAAAATTCACAAACAATTTATAAAACACAAATGGAAATAAACCACCATGAATAAGAGTAAGCAGAACTAACAAACATCAGTAATAGGCAAACAAGATTTCAGATGCTGTAATTATCAATTAAAGAGTGTATACACACATACAAACACATGCATGCATATGCACACACAATATTTAAGGGAATAGGAACTAGAATTAATGGGATAAATAACAAGGAAAAGAAACAAGATATTATAAAATGATAGACAAATATTATCAAATAATAATAGGCATATTTAGAAGGAAAAACAAATGCAAAAGTGAAGGAAAGTATAATCACCAAAATGAAAAATTCATTGGAGAGTTTAAACTATAAACTGAACACAGCTGAAGACGAATTAGTGACCAGGATATTAGATCTGAGTAAATTACCCATAATGATGCACACAGAGAAACAAAATGATAGAAAAACAATAGATAGGATAAGATATATGGAGGAAAGAGTGATCTAGCATATATCCTATTGGAATTTAGAATGGAGGAGTAGAGAAAATAGGGGAGGTTATTCAAAGTTTTTTTTTTTTTAACAAATCAATTTTATTGATACATATTAATAAAGCATAAATCCACCCAAAGTGTAAAATCAATGGTATTCGGTGTAAGCACATATTTGTGCATTCATCACTTCAATCATTCTTAGAGCACTTACATTATTCCAATAATAATAATAAACAAACAAAACTCATCACCTCTCAGTCTCTCTATGCTTCTCCTGCCAAACACAGCTGCTATTCTGTTTCCTTCTCTCTAGTTTATTTGTGTTTATATTTTATAAAAAAAGTCTTATGTCACCCATATTCATATTTTATATGAGGTTTCATTATGTTATACAGTCCCTTGTTACATTTTTAAGCTTTCCTTCTAGTAATACATGTGACCTTAGACTTACCCTTTCAACCACTGTCATACTCATATAATGCCTGCTAGTTGCAAACACCATGATATGCTTTCATCATTTCTATTCATTTCCAAAGATTTACAAACAACCTTTTTACCAGTTCTGCACAGATTAAACCTCAGCTTTCCATTCTCTACCCTCCTTCTATTTTCTGGTGACTTTTCTTCTAATTATTAACTCCATGAGTTTACACAATATACTTAGTTCATAATAGCACAATCATATAGTATTTGTCCTTTTGTGTCTGGCTTGCTTAACTCAACATAATGTCCTTAAGGTCCATCCATGTTGTCACATGCTTCACTACATCATTTATTCTTACCACTGCATAATATTCAATTGTGTATATACACTAAAATTTATCCATTCATCAGTTGATGAACACCTGGTGTATTAATCAGCCAAAGGGGTGCTAATGTAAATACCGAAAATGAGTTGGTCTTTATAAAGGGTATTTATTTGGGGTAGAAGTCCACAGGTACCAGGCCATAAAGCATTAAGTTTCTTCTCTCACCAAAGTCCATTGCCACATGTTGGAGCAAGACAGCTGCCGACGTTTGCCAGGGTTCAGGTTTCTTGGGTTCCTCTCTTCCCCGGGCTGCATTTCTCTCCTCTGGTTCCTCCACAAGGTCAGCTGTAGACTATCAGGTGAACGGCTCACTTCTCTTCTCCTGGGACCTTCTCTCCAACATCAAACCTCCAACATCAAAACTGCTTCTCAAAAACTGCTCCCTCTATCCTTTGCCTTGCCTTTTATATTCGATTCCCCCGCCCACCAAGGGGTGGGGCTTAATGCCCTACTGACATGGCCCAGTCAATGCCCTAGTCATAACTTAATCATGCCCAGATTAACAGATCAGTTTACAAGCATGATCCAATTATATTTTTGGAATTCATAATTACATCAAATTGCCGAAGGGCTACATTCCACCCTCTGAATTCCAAAAATACATTACAATATTCAAAAAAACTTAAATCAGTAACAATTCAAGTACAAAATCATATCATAATCAGTTTAAAGAAATACACTTTGTCTTCAGGCAAAATCCAGTCTGTTGTAGACTTCTGAAACTTACAAAACCATTTAACTGCTTCCAATACACAAATGAAAAGACAAACAATAAACATTTTCATTATCATAAGGAGAAATTGAGATGTTAACCATGAGTCATGGATCCTCTACAGTTCAGTAAACCTACACGGCATCCTCCATTCGATTTCAAAGTCTGAGAGTCATTCTTAAGATGATGGTTTCTTCTCCTTGGGGCCACATGGGAACCCACACTTTCCACAGACTTGCCCAACAGCAAGTTGGGCAAGTTCTACCCTCATCAAGCATCTGGGTGTCGACAAAGCTCCAGACCTCACCCTCCAAGAGTGTTGGGGTGATTGCCACACCTTACCCAATCTTTGGGTTAGAGTCTTAGCCCTCCTAGTACAGTGAGGTGAAGACAACATTCCCCCTAACCTTTGGCATACAGGTTCAACCCTCTCAGAGCAACGAGTTGACCACCTGGCCTTCCCTAACCTTTGGCATACAGGTTCAACCCTATCAGAGCAATGGGTTGACCACCTGGCCTTCTCTAATCCATGGGGGACAGGTACACCCCTCTCAGACCTATGGGGTGTTGACCTTAACTGCCCTAATCTTTGAGGAATATGCTCCACCCTCTCTGCACCCTGGGATGGCAAAACTCTCCCAGAACATTGGATGGGGACATCCACCCTCTTCAACTGCAGGGGCAAACTCACCCTCCCTGTACACATGGGTGGGGCTCCTCTCTTGGCCCAAGGAGCTATCTTAATTCCAGATCTCTGCTTCCACGGTTTTCTTCTTAAAGCTGATTCTCCTTCAATCTCTCCTTTCCATGTCCTCTTTTGTCCAAGCTGACAGTGGTTTTGTTCATACAGCTCTCTCAAAAACTTTGTTGGTTTAGCATGCAGGAAGCAGGGGTCCAAGCCATCAGACAGTAAGACTTTTCACAAGTCTTTCCTAGATAACTGCATCTTTAATTCTGATTTACAAGTTCCAAGTTTAGTAAAGTCTTCAAAAGGGGCATTTTCATCTGGGAATTTGATTTCTAGAAACTTGGAAGTTCCGGAATCAGTTTCTGTTTTCTTTGTGCCCAAAAGTTCAGTCCTTAGTGTATTTTGCTCATCTAGTATTTTGCTATAAGCTGCAAGGAGAAGCCAAGCCACATTCTCCAAGTTTACTTTGGAAAGTTCTTCAGTTAAATGCTCCGGTTCACCATTTTCAAATTCTGTCTTCCATATAAAACCAGGAGTTAATCTTGCTAAGTTCTCTGCAACTTTAAAACATGAATCGCCTTTCCTCCAGTTTCCAATAATAATTTCATCATTTACTTCTAAGGCATCATAGAAAGTCTCTTTAGCATCCATATTACTATCAACAGTCTCTTCAAAGTGATCTAGGCCTTTTCCATCAAGCATTTCACAATTCCTCCAAACAATATTCCTTACCCATTTATAAAACCGTTCCAACATTTTAGTATATGCAAAAGCACTACCCCACTCCTGGTACCAAATTCTGTATTAGTCAGCCAAAGGGGTGTTAATGTGAAATATCAAAAATGGGTTGGTCTTTATAAAGGGTATTTATTTGGGGTAGAAGTCCACAGGTACCAGGCCATAAAGCGTTAAGTTTCTTCTCTCACCAAAGTCCATTGTCACGTGTTGGAGCAAGACAGCTGCCGACATTTGCCAGGGTTCAGGCTTCTTGGGTTCCTCTCTTCCCGGGGCTGCATTTCTCACCGGGCTTAGCTTCTCTGGTTCCTCCACAAGGTCAGCTGTAGATTATCAGGGGAATGGCTCACTTCTCTTCTCCTGGGGCCTTCTCTCCAACATCAAAACTCCAACATCAAAACTGCTTCTCAAAAACTGATCCCTCTATCCTTTGCCTTGCCTTTTATATTCGATTCCCCTGCCCACCAAGGGGTGGGGCTTAATGCCCTACTGACATGGCCCAGTCAATGCCCTAATCATAACTTAATCATGCCCAGATTAACAGATCAGTTTACAAGCATGATCCAATTATATTTTTGGAATTCATAATTACATCAAATTGCCAAACGGCTACACCTGGCTTGTTTCCAACTCTTGGCAATCATGAATAATGCTGCTATGAACTTTGGTGTGCAGATGTCTGTTTGTGTCTCTGCTCTCAGATCTTCTGGGTATATACCTAGTAGTGGTATTGTCTGGTCACATGGCAAGTCTATTTTCAACTTCCTTAGGAACTGCCAAACAGTCCTCTACAGTGCCTGTACCATTCCACATTTCCACTAACAATGAATAAGCATTCCTATCTTTCCAAATCCTCTCCAACATTTAGTTTTCTGACCTTTTAATACCAGCCAGTCTAATAGGTATGAAATGATATCTCACTGTAGTTTTGATTTGCATTTCCCTAATCGCTAGTGATGTTGAACATTATTTTCATATGTTTCTTTGCCATTTGCATTTCTTCTTTGGACAATTGTCTTTTCAAGTCTTTTGCCCATTTTTAAATTGGGTAGTTTGTCTTTTTATTGTTGAATTGTATGATCTCTTTGTATACCATGGGTATTAAACCCTTATCGAATATGTTATTGCCAAATATTTCCTCCCATTGAGTTGGCTGCCTTTTCACAGTTTTGACAAAGTCCCAAAGGGATAATTTTTGAATGTTTTTCAAAACCAATGAAAGGTACAAAATCTCAAATTCAGGAAGGTCAATGCAAGAAGAATTTTTTAAAAAACCTGCAGAACATCAGAGACAAAGAGAATTTATCTGAAAGAATTTAGAAACAATAAACAAATTACCTACAAAGAAATAACAATTAGACTGAAAACAGACTTTTGAGTAGCAACAACAGAAGCTGCCAGAAAACAGTATAATAACATCTTCAAAGATCTTTCAGCTTAGAATAGTCTAAAATTAGCTATCATTTTCATAAAAGTTAAAAACATTTTTAAAAAATTTCTTTTTAGGAAGTACTAGGGATTGAACCCAGGACTTCGTACATGGGAAGCAGGTTCTCACCACTTGAGCTACATCCTCTTTCAAAGACATTTTTTTGACAAAGAAAAATAAAAAATTTACTACTAGTGCACCTACACTGAGGGGACTATTGTAGGCTATATGGCAAAGTACAGGAAGAAGGAAATTGAATCTATAAAGAAGGAGAGAGATGCAAAATGGTATGATGAATAAATAAATTGATAATCATGTGAGAAAATCTAATCAGACATTGGGCTGGGAAGAAGATTACCACCATAACAGTAACTGGTCATGAGATTAATAAGCAAGTTGGAATTTGAAAATCTGGATTAAAATGTAAGATAAAATTGAGTGATCAGAGTTATTGTTCTAAGTCCTTTTGATTGGGTTGAAGGAGAAGTTTTGAGTCCCTTTAGATTATGCTCCTTAAGTATGCGTGCTAAAGTTTTAAGTAACTCCTAAAATAATGGATATATTAGATAGTGCTTATAAAATGCTAGAGGAAATGTGTAATGAAAATTTCAGTCAATTCAAAATGAAGCACAAAATGAGAGTAAAAAAGAAGCATATGTAAAGCAAGCTGAGTAGAAACTGCAAAATAAGAAGGCAAAGTTAAATCCAAATGTCCTAATAATCACAATAAATGTAATGAGATGGAGATTTTCACATTAAATAAAAATGCATAAGTAACAGCCCCAAGAATTAGAGATTTATAATGGGATTGAACATCCATAGTCAAATGGAGAGAATCTGAGGCTCTTATCTTATTCATTATTAGATTAGACAGAAAAAAAAATGTTAAGGATATAGAATATTTAAAATAATAGAATTAAGAAGTTTGATATACTGGGCATATATAACCATTAAGGAGATAATGTTTTCATCAATCACATAGGAAATATTTGTGAAAACTGATCACATACTAGTCCATCAAGGAAATTTCAACAAAACTAAGAAAACTGGCATCATAGAGACTGTGCTCTCTGACAATGTCAAGTTAAAAATCAATAATGAAAAGACTACTAAAAAAGACTATATGTTCAGATTTTTTTTAAAGCACAACTCAAAGAAAGTAATAAGTGCACAGGAATAAAGGACAAATCAAAATGGAAAGCAGAATATTCTTAAAACTGAATGATAATGAGAAAAATATATATTCAACTTGTGGGATGCACCTAAATTGTTACGCTGAAGGAAATACTCGATGCAAAATACTTATCTTAGGAAAAGAGAAATGATGAAAACTAATGAGCTATGCATGCCACTTAACAAGTTAGATAAATAATAACAATATACTCACACAAAGAAGCATGAAGGAAATATAAAAAGCAGAAATTAATAAAATAAAAAGATGACAGTGGATAAAATCAACAAATTAACAAAGAATCACTTTGAAAAATCTGCTAGAATGGGTAAACCCAGAAAGACTGAAGACAGCGATGCTGCCAATGAACAAATATATTGGGGACAAAAAAAAAAAAAAATTAAATAACCACAAAGCAGGGATTTAAAACAAATACAAGTATTCTTAACATTTTTACACTAAGATTATGAAAATTTAGGTGAAATGAACACCCTCATAGAAGACAGAATAATGAAGAAACACCTGAATAGACATATAATTATTAAAGAATTTGAGTTAGTAGTAAAAATCTACCTACCCAAATATACATACCAACACTTACAAACACACACAAATTGTGCCCAGAAAGTTTTGACAGTGAGTTCTACAGGATTTTCATGCAATCTTTTTACAAATTCTTCCAAAAGTAGAAAAACAGAGACACCTCCTCTACTCTATATTTAAATCTATTATAAGCTTAGAAGACTAGAAGCTGATGGTAGAACAAATATTAAAATTAGATTAATTTAGGAAATATCTATAACATTGGGACCAAGAGATCCAACCATTCATTACATCAGGATTTGGATGAAACAGAAAATTTCCCTGCTCTGAATGTGACTTTAATCAAAGGAAATACAGTATAAAACGCAGGAAAAGATAAAGTAAAAGTAATTAGAATTAGTCCCCAATATTAAAAGATCTTATTTCCCAAAAAACCAAGAGGGCCTCTATTCTCCCAAAATAGGCCTGCTCTTGCCTTGGAAAATACAGAATAACCAGCAATAAAAGCTAGTCAAAAGAATCTTGCTACATGTTAAGCTAGTTTACCAACGAATTGAAACAGGATGACCAGCAGAAAGAGGAAAAGAACATCATGTGCTCTGAATCATGTTCCTTAACTGGTGCTATATGTGTGTGCCTTTTTTTTAATCTTTAAAATTTGAAGTAGGGATTGACTTGATTTTTTCAGATTAGGGAAATAAGACTCATGGTCCCATACTAGTAAATAGTGGAGCCAGTTACTTTAGCCTTAGGCAGTTTCACAAAAAGACCATGCTTCTTTCGTGACACCAAATTGACTCTCAAGAAAAAACAGAAATGTTTTTTAAGTTGGATTTAAGCTGAGTATTATGAGCCCATTTAACTAAGAGTAGCTTAGTTATATTCTCCACCTAGAGCAATCTCTCAGATTCTCTCTTTTAAAAAATGAAATGTGAAAGGCATTGCTCACTTTAAAAAGTGTATAAAATGAATATGTACTGTTTAAATAATAATAATAATAAAGTGAACATTAGTGAAAACACTACCCAGTTTATGAAATAAATTATTATTGGTGCCTTAGAAGATGTCAGAATATTCCTTCTCCCCAACTCCCCCAATCTCTCACCGAAGTAACCCATAAACTGACTCTTAAGTTAGTCTTTTTAATTTCTTTATCGCTTTACCACCTGTGAGAATATCCTCAACAAGATAATTTTTATTATTTTTAGAATGATATGCAATGCAAAATTCTGGTTTAGATCCTGAGCAATAAAAAAAGAAGCTACAAAGAAAGTTTTTGCAACAATAATCAACATTTGAATTTGGAATGTGTATTAGATAATAGTATTGTATCAACAATGTTAAAATTTCTGATTTGGATACATGCTCCATGATTAAGTAAGAGAAAGTCCTTGTTCTGAGGAAACACACACACAAGTATATATAGATAATAAAAATTAAACTGAGCACAATGCACAAACCTAACTGCTGCACAAAATGAAGTCTCCCAAGAAAAAAAATTAGTTAAACAGAGTTATCCTCTGTCATCTCCTCTCTGAGAGTTAACAAGGTCCTACTCTGGAGAAGTTGTTGAAATTATGAATATGTCCCCTGGAAGTGCAGGGTTTACCCCAGATGGCATCCAGGGCAATGAACTTCTGGCAGAAATAGGATCAGAGAGACCAGGCTGCTTTGTTTTCTGCTTCTATGTTTCCCAAGACCTACCCTCAGTTCTTAGGGGAAGGTCAAAGCAGGACATTTCTATAGAGTGAAAAGGCATCTTCAACTGATCTAGCCAGCAGGGCAAGAGGAGTGGGGGAGAGCCAGAACTTCAACAGTAGAGACCCCAAACAAGCTAAAGAGAACTGAGAATCTGGTCCAGGTTTGCCTGGGCATTCCATCTTTAGGTTTAAAAGATAGCTCAAAGGCTTCTTAGTGATTACATCTCCAAATAGCACATCTCTTGAGTTGAACCCTTCTCATCTAGACTGGTTGCTTCCTCAAGATAAGTGCTTGCTTAGATGTCCACCTGGGGATTCCCTTTGATCACCTCTGGTACTGGATCTTATGTTTCCCATATCCCATGTCTTCTTTCTTGACTTACTATCTCATTTTGGTGGAGTACATACTTCTATTTCTTTTTTAGATAGTCTGTTAGCAAAGCAAACATTTTTAGAAAACTTACACGGCGAAAAATGTTTCTTTTCTATTTATCCCCTGTAACCACTGGTTGGGTACAGAATTCTCAATTAAAAATCATTCTCTTTAGGATTCTAAAGGGATTGCTTCACTGTCTTCTTGCAAACTGGATTGCTGTTTAAAAGACTAAAGTCATTTTGATTTTTGATCACTGTTATGGGACCTGATTTTTCACTCTGAAAGTTGACGTAAACTTCTCATTGTTTACAATTCCTGACATTACACAACAATGTACCTTGGACGTTATGTTTAGTCAATTCTGCTGTACACTTAATGAACCCTTTAAACTTGGGAATTCGTATCCTTCAGTTCTGGAAATTTTCACGATTTTTTGGGATAATTTCCTACCTTCAATTTATTTTTCCAGAACTCTTACTTAGATGTTGGTATTTCTTGATTAGCTCTCTACTTTTTACATGTTTTCACCCCAATTTCCATTTCTTTATTTTCTTCCTCTATCTTCAAGAATATATTCTCATTTTATTTTCCAACTCTCCTATTCAGTTATTTTTTTCATTTCTGCTAATGTATAACTTATGGTACATGTATATTTTATTAATAATTTTCGCAGCTTTTTTATTTCTCAGAATGTTTCTTTTTTGTAATATCTTATATCATGGATTTTTCTATTTTAAAACTTTCCTTAGATTTTGATAGATCATTGGCTATCAGCTCATGATTAAAAGGTAAAACTAGAAGGCTAATTGGAACCTCTGAGGAAATAGGTAGGGAGTGTCCACTATAACCTTTGCTGTAGGTTTACTTGTTTGTACTTTTTTGCTGGGAGAACCCTAATATCAGTGCCTTTTTGTCTTTCCCCTTGGGCTAGTCAAATTGCCGAGAAGACTCTTCATTGCCAGGCAGGTCTGGACACCAGGGTTCCAGGAGTTAAATGGAAGAAGAGAGCTGACTCAGCTTTCAGCATTCAGCATGCACATGATCACTTAAAGCCATGTATCTTGGCTTGGTACCCAGATCCTCAACTGTGCTTTTGGTCACTCATTCTAGAATTCCTGTTTTGCTCTCTCTTCAGAGTAAGCTACGAGATGCCTGCCAGGATAGGGGAGGGACAGGTGCATAGGGTGTGGAATAGGTGAAGAAATGCAGGGATTCAAGGCTCTTGCATAAAGCTGTGCAATTTTTCTACTGTACAAAGATGACTGTAAGGTGGCAGCAAGGAGTGGGGACACTGAAATCCAGCCCATGCACTTTTCTCTAAGAAGTGGATCCTGAAAGGGACACCATTTGGCGATTCCTTCACTCAGTGGTGTGTTTGTTTTTCTAATTCCCCCATCTAGAGATGGCTCATTTTTTTGCAATTTATTCACCAGAAGGGGGTGCCTTTTAAAGAATTTCCATGATGGTAAGTTCATGATGGTCTAGTTCTACAAGCATCACACAAGGTTCTCAAAGAGTTTCCAAAGAGTTCTTATTTTAGTCCTGTCCTTGTTCAGCGCTAGATCCAGAGGCACTTAGTGCTACTAGATCCTGTACCTTTTGAAGACAGTTTGTGCAAATCATGTCAGTTTTCAGCTTTTTCCACTACCAGTTCAGGATTCAGCTTTCTCTTGCCCGCTAAGTCAGGTGCTTCTGGACCACCTGATTTCCAGTTTCTAAACTTGCTTGCTGTATTTGCTCTTTTGTTCTCCCTGTCCTTGAAGGTATATATTTGTTTTTTGTTTTTTTTTTTAAATTCTTTTAGTGAAATTCTATTGGGATATCAAATAAAACAAATAGATGCATACGTCAGCCTTCTGTCCTAACACAGAGGTCTCTAAGATTCTTTAGAACTAAAATAGTCATTGGTTTACAATTTTTCCTTTAAAAACCTATGTGCACAGGATAAATTGAGGGACCACTAGATTAGTAAAATCCCAGGGATTAGGTCTTTGGATCAAAAAAAAGATCCTCAGTGCCATTTCCTCTCTTCCCGGGTGATGCTCAGAGTCTGTCTATAGAGTCTGGCACTCTGCTGAGTTCCTAGGCCAGACCTGGCTAGGCCTGGAAGTGCTGTGGGTACTCCATTTCCAACAGGTGGGCAGGTCTAGAATAAGTTGGGTTATTCCAAACCTGGTATTTGTGGGGAGTGCCACCCTTAGACTCTGGCAGGAAGTCCTCAGCCCTGGGTCCCACAGTTAAGGAGTCCCCACTGTGGTACTCCTCTGGCCATGTCCCTCCCTATGGGACACATGTCTATGGGATCAAGGCCAAGATTCCACGCTTAGCAAAAGCCTGTGTTACCTTCATCTCAGTCCTCACTCTGGAATCCTGAGACCCTAGAATTTCTAGCCCAAGTGGCCCCGAGTCTCCTTCCTGGGCCCTGTGGCTTTCTTTCTTGGATGCAACCCACTGTAGATGTTATGCTCTGCTGGCTGTGGATGGAGAGGTGGCCAAGGGGCAGCGTTTGCAAGGGGCTGTGAACAGTACTTGCATATGTGGGTTGGGGTGTCAATACATGATCACCTGAGGCCCCTTGCAATGCCAGACTGAGCTGAGGTGAGAAGAGGAGGGAGGTGGGCTAGAGCTCAGGGACCAACAGACATGTCACCATGGCCCAGTGTAGAATTTGGAGTTGTCTGTGAATTCTACATTCAGTCCTGATCTTCTAGGTCATTATGAAGATATATTTGTCAAGGAAGAAGAATAGAATATATTTTATATAACGGTTAGCTGTTGGCTTGATTTTCAAGTTTTAATCTTATTGAACCTGGGCCTCAATTTTTTCCCCCAAGTCCCGCACAGGCTAGGGGTTGAGCTGTATGTGGGATTAGACCCCAGGCAACTCTCTTCATAGAAATGCATCCTTTTCTCTACAATTAATTCCAAGAAACCAAGAGTCGGGTAACTGCATTGTGATTATTGATTGAGCTCCGTTTCCCTGCTGTGGGAGAAGGTTGACTTGAACACTAGGTCATGAGCCCTGGCAACCCATTGAATCCTGATTGTAGTCCCCCCTAGTGGCCTGGTGCCTGGGTCCTCTCCCCGGGGCTCTGACTGGCTTGTATTTAGGCAGATATCCCTGGAATCAAGATGTTAGGACCTACCAAAATTCTAATGACAGCAACATAACCTCATTGACCATCTTTCGGTGTGGATTATGCCCAAGATCCTTTATGCACATAATTATCAATCCCTCACATGGACACTAGAAAGTAGATATAATTTCAAGATGGGGAAACTGAGGCTCAGAAAGATGACAGAACATGCTCATGGCCACATGGTGGATGGAGAACTAGGATTTTGAACCCAGGTGTCTCTGACTCCAAAGTCTTGACTCCCTGCTTATGAGAGATTTCTACTCTCACATCACATCCACCAGTTTTGACACCCAACAGAAATGACAGCCTTGACTGAGTCCTGGATCTGCTGAGCAATTGCAGATAGGACAATTGTAATGTCTGGCCATTCTCCTTGGGATATCATTCTGTACCCAAGTTAGACCTCCTAGTCTCAGTCTTGTCTCTGGGGGTTTGTCTTTCTTCCTCTCAGACCCAAAGCTGAGCTTGTGTATTGTTTGGTCGCACATATCCATGATCATTTGGTGGCTGCCATGGAAAGTTATCTTCAGTTTGGGCCTGAATTTCACCAGAAGACTACACTGACTTTCTAGCAGAGCCTGATTATTGCCAAGCTGAGAGGGATTTACAGACATAAAAGAGGGTTACCTGTCCCAGTGCACTAGAACATAAAGTCCACAAAGATCCCTAAAATCTGTTAAGGCAAGGCTTTCCACCCAAAACTTATAAAGTGAAAAATGTGTATTACTTTCTTTAAAAAATACGTAATTAATGTTTCAAAAACTGAAATAGGGCCAGTCTACAGTCATGAAAATCAGTGTCAGCTTGAAAGCAGTTGAGCTGAGCATCAGACGTGAATGATTTCAGTTTATCACTGAGAGTTATTCATATTTCAGTAAAAAATTTCTCAGTCAACATTAACCTAGTTGATCAAAAAGCCTATTAATGAAGTAAAAGTCAGGGATTTGATAACCATGCAGGTCAGTTAACTTCGCTTATGTCCAGAATGTTAGCCATATCTTCTAGAACTGGCCAAAGGGCCAATGTGGAGAATGGGTCAAGGCCATGCAAGAAATCTGTGTATGCCTTGCTGATGGTCAACCAAAGATTTGGTTCATTCTCTTTTTTATTTATTCATTGATTTTTTTCAATAAATATATATTGAGCAGCTTTTTTTTTTTTAAGGTTTCATATCATGATGTTATATAATTCCCACAACAATTTCATTCTCTCCTATTCAGGTTCAGGAAGATTAAAAAAATAAAATAAAACAAATCCATGTATCTGGAAAAGGTCAAATCAGAATTTACACCTAGGTCTTCTGATTTTATCTTCAGGATTCTTTCCCCCATATTGTGACAATCGGTTGGGAGAGCACCACTAAAATAGCTTAATTATTTAATTTAGGTTCTTAATTCAGAAAACACTCACATGTAAAACATCACAGGTTATTTTATTGATATAATTTATTATATTTATGAAAATTAAGATGCTTAGCAATGCTCTAAGAATAAATTAACAAGGGATATCTAAACTCTAAACAATTGCCAATTTAGTATTCTAGTTTAGTCTCTAAACTTCTACCAAAAGATATTTTTTCAGCTTTAATGGTAGAGATTTAAACTATGTCATTTGGTTTTAGGGTGAAAATTGATTTTTACCCCATCTTTTTTATTAAAATTTGTTTTTTGCTATTTATTTGATTTGAATTATACTAACAAAGGTCAATTTTTAAAATTAAAATATTTTTCTAGAAAGACCCCCATCCAGCCAATCAAATTTCTTGATTAATTTCCCTTAAAATGCCATTAAACCATTTCCATATTTTATCTCTTTTACATATTTATAATTATAATATTTTATTGAGATAATGGACAATAAATAATAAAAGGACAAGGCATATGTCAAATTTTACCAGACACAGCTTATTAATTTTTTTTCAATTATCATCTTACCTAATTTAATATTGCTGGTCTAAATTTCATCAAGAGTATTTTGGCTCCATAGAAATAATTCTAAAAAGGATTTCTTTTTTAAAGTAGACAACCTGATTCTAAAGTTCCTGAAAAAAAAAAAAAAAGCAGCAATAACCAGGAAAATGCTGAAAATGAATGTAATGAGAGGCCACAAGCCCTGGCAGGTGTTAAAAGCTATTATAAATCTGCAACAGTTAAAACAGCATAGTGCTGGAATACGAATATAAGTCAATCAATAAAGAACACAAAATCCATAAACCCAAATACATAAAATAATTTAGTATATTGTAAAGGCAGCATTTAAAATCATGGGTAACTGATAAATGGTACTGAGACAACTGGTAGCCAATTGCCAGAAAAGGAAAGTCATTTTGGCTTTCAGGCATATGAAAAGATGAACAGGCTTACTTATAATAAAGAGTAATACATATTAAACTATAATGAAATATCATTTTCATCTATAAACTTAGCAAAGATGAAAATGTTGGCAAGAGTGTTGGGAATCAACATTCTCATATACCTTTGGTGGGAATGTAAATTGGTCTAACATCAATAGTGGGTGATTTATCAAAATCAATAAAAATTTAAGATGAGCACACTCTGCACAGAAATTCTATTTCTGGGTTTATGCTAGAATTGTGTTCTTACATTAGAAAAATTAAGTTAGTAAAAAGATATTCACTGGAGATTTTTTTGTAAAAACAAAAGATCAGAAACTGATATCTAAGTGTCTATCAGAGGTAACTGGTTAAATCAATTATGGTACAACCTTACAACAGAATACTATGCAGCTATTAAGAATGATTGAGTCATCTATAAAGTTGCTGATAGAAACAATATCAAAATAAATTCAGTGAGAAAAAGTAAGGTGAAATGTGAATGATTACCTTTTTTGTGGAGAGAAGTGAATATGCATGCATTTTTGTAAACGTGTAGATTATCTTTGGAAGGGTATACAAGAACTTGCTTATAGTTGCTAAATTTTAGTGAGGAAAAATGGATGGCTGGAAGGAAGGAGCGTGATTGAGATGAATTATTTTTTTATTCCATATCTTTTTCAGTCTTCTTAATTTTATACATATGCATGTGTTACCCATTTAAAAATAAAAATACTTGACTTCAAGAGTGATTTCTTCTATTTATTTGATATTTAGTCAAAACCAAATTTTACTGTATAAAATGTAAATTTTTTATTTTATTTCTTTTTTTTTCACCTATGAAGTCTAATTTTTTTTTTCAGGTCAAGATTTGCAGTTTTCAAATCTCCAACAAATTTTACCAAGTGAAATTTTGGCTGTTCACATTTTAATTTTTGTGTTGGTTATATTGTTAAATATGAAATGAGCTGATACTTTAATTTATTTCTTGGCTAATCCTTGAGAAAAGTGTGAGCAATTCCTCTCTAGTATATACTATCTGTCAACATTGTTGGCAAAGCAGAGCAAACATGAAAGAATATCTTCAGCTTCAAAACAGTGTGGTCAAAATGCCCTAGTGAAGTGACAACTTTCCCTTTTAAGATGATCTTGAATATTATCTATTAAAGTCATCTAAATGATGTTTCCTTTCTTTCCATGGGTTCTTGTTTAACTATTTTCCTTTATGTTCTGTGTATAAAAGGAAGCCTTGGTATAGACGAAGACAGATCAGGGAGTAATACATTGGGCTTGATTAAAGTATATCAGTTATTGCACTTCTCAGAAGTTTGGCCACATCCAATGCCTGTCAGCTAACCAGGTCCTGAATGGTGATCTAACCAGGAGACTAATAGCAAGTCCCTACCCTGAATCCCCAAATGAGAGAGATTCTTGTTTCTAGTATTTGAAGTAAACATCCATGATTAGAAAGGATGATGTAAATAAAAATATATAGACATTCACAAAATATGATTAAACTGGGAATTTCCCCCAGTTTTTTTTAGGTCTGGAAGCCCATAATAAGATAATTCATTATGTCCTTGGAAATTTTAAGAAATGGACCTGTTTAAAGAATTAATTATTTCACCCAGCAATCATTTATTGAGTGCCCACTTTACACAGGCTTTGTGCTGCACAGTCATTGAATTTTCAGAGAGAAAAAGACCTGTCTCTGCATATCAAGAGACCCTGGCATTTATTTAATCCCTGCATTTTCCTTTTGCATTGCCAGGTAGGTGGATGGAAATGCATGTGGTTATTTGTTAGATCTTTCACATTGAGCCCTGAGACAATTAAAGACTTCAGCTTTAGAAAGCAGCTTAAGAAAACTTTTTTTTTTCCAACCAGCAAATGGTGAAGTTCACTCTTAAAGTTCTCTCTGTTATCCTGTGCCATTAAGAAGCCAATTGATTGCTAATTGCTCTGCATTATCCATAAGCCAGCTACAAACATTTTTAATGACTTGCTCTTTGTAGTAATTTAGGTGCAGTGACTGCCATCTATCTCTTAGTACTTTGGAACCAAGTACTAAATTTTCTTTCTGAACCTACAAAGTGTTTGGCTGGCATGCAGGGGCCGGAGGAAGCTTAGCATATACCTGGTCCCCTGAAACATAATCCTGCCACATCCTGAAATGGATAGATGGCTGTCAGGCCAGTGTGCAGACACGGACTGGTAAGGGAAAGACTTGGCAGCCAAAATTGTGAAATGTGCTATGGCACAGTCAGCCAGTTCCATCCAAGGAGAAAACCACCTGCCAAGGACAAATATGTGAATGACCATGAAAATTATTTTTCCCTCTGTTAAAGTTGGTTCTGAACAATGAGAGTAGAGATTGAAGCAAAGTAGACATGGCAGCAAGTAAACCATTCTTTACCTAATCAAGTGTCATTGTTTTGAATTCAAGATTTTTCTTTATCAGAGATGAATAACTTATTCTCAAGAAATTCCAAATCAAGAGCTTAAAGAGTTTAAAAAAAAAGGACTATTGCTAATATTAGCCTGATAACAGGAATTCTGTGATGAATTATGCTGTTGAAAATGATCAGTAATTAAACCAAAATGAAACCTTGTTTCATTGCCCCACGTGATTCTGGTGGAAGGCTGAGGATAATTGGGCTAGCATTAGTGATGTTAAAAGAAAACATTTTTAACACATTAAATTTAGGATCTCACAGCTTTATTGAGTGATTCACAAATTGGGCAGACTTCTTTCAGAAAGTAGAAGGGAACTTTGCTGAGGCGGTGGAAAAGAGAATTTCATATAGGGTGAATGCAGAAGCAAGTGAGGAAATGTTCTGTCTGGTTGACATTAAGTTTTCATTTTACATGGGGGGCATGTCTTACAAAGTGGAGAGCAGATGTACATTGATTAGTATGATATGCTTGTCCATTCTGATAAGCGATCTCTGCTGGACTGAAACTAGTTTATCAATAGGTGTTGTTTATCTGCAGTTCTGTAGGGTGTGTTCCATTTTTTCAGAAAGTCCCTTTAGGTCAACTGTTTTTGTCTCCTGGAAAAGCCCTCCTCAGTAAGAGGTCCCTCCCAGCAATGCCCAAAGCAGGTAGCCATTTTATTTTACTTAGTGAAAATAAAAATAAAGTAGATCATTTATAAATCTAGAATAGTTTTACTTAGCTTGGCATCTATCACACTTAAGTTATATTTCCAAATATCCACACTTTTCCCTTTTGATTAAAAACAGAATGGATTTCTTGTAGAATTGCATTATCTCTGTTCAGGAGGGCTAGTTCCCTAGCAATTTGTGACCTTTCTAACCATATCTACTGTCATTTTGTGCTTCCTCTGACTATCTTCTGCTAATAGTAGGCCTTCACTGTGCTTCTTACTAAAGATTTTACTTGATTCTTTTCCAGATTACTGAATGCAGTATATTCTCTATAGGAAGAGTTTTGTGGCCATCTGTTGTGGATGCTCTTGATGTCCCATCCAGATCTTCTTTACCAGGCCAACGTCTGCATGATCCAGCCTTTAAAAATGTTCACTGTTAATTTGCAGCTGCCCTTCTCCTTAGAATAGCCCTTGTACCCTGGAGGATGCACCTGATTGCCAGGGTACAGCCAGTACTAAGGTGGTACAAAAGCCAGGTTTAACGTAAAGATAGGGCCAGTTCTGAAGTGAAATTCAGGCTCCAGAGCGTCTTGTTGGACCAGACTGGAGTAAGACTCCAGCTGGGACCACATGCATGCTTAACTTTCTTCTTCAGTCCTTTCTCCTAAGAACACTTACAGGAATTCTTACCTCAGGCTCTACATCTAGGGAATGTGACAATCACCATAACTAAACAGTGCGGACAGATGGGTAGGAGTCTGGGTGTAATAGTGGGATAGGAGAGGACTTGGCCCATAATTTACTCTTAATAAATGCTTGGTAAATGAATGAATTTTCCAGGCTTGATGCTTGGATTGAAATTAGTACAGCTATCTTTAAAAGATCTATTTCTCAAGCAGAGCCAGATCCCTGAATCATTTCTGGAGTGGAAACAAAATTACGGGGAAAATTTCATAAGGTTTGTTGCTGTATAGAAAGAAATTGATGATTGCTAATGATGTTAATTAATCAACAGGGATTACTAAGCACCAACTTTTCCCAGTATGTCACTAAGTACCCAAGGCTATGATAGGCTTGATTAAAAAAAATAAAACCTTTTATCTTATAAGTGAAATATGAATCTTCTCTCAATGTGGAGACAAAAGTTATTCAAATCAAGCAATTAGAGAAATTATAAGACAGTAAGAAATCATATGTAAAAATGTACGTCATAGGTAGTAATTCTCAAAGGAGTTCAGAGGAATAAGAAATCAAGGTGGGTGTTTAAGAATTAGGCAAGTCTTCTTAGAGGAATAGGTGTGTGTGGAGGAGGGATAGGAAAAAGAGGCTGTTGCCAGTGGGAGAAATGTAAGAACACAAAGGTGTGAATATAGTAATGAGGGTACAGTGTTTGCCAGGATAAAGAAAATTAAAATGTTTCCCCTGAGTTCTCTTCCTCTTTATTTGACTAGCCCACGTTCTTGTTTCTATTCACTATTCATCCATTCATTTATTCATTTATTTAACAAATAATTTTTGAGCATCTAATTTGTTCCATGCTCTGCACTATGACATAGGGGTATGGCAGTGAACAGAACACTCAGACTTACTCTAAGAAACTGACAGTCTACACAGTAAAAAGGTAATTACCATTCAGACTTCTCTATGCTGCTATACGAGTAAGCATAGTATGCTATGAGAGAACAAAGGAGAAGCATTTAATCCAGACTGGGGAGTAGGTCATAAAGGGCTTCCTGAGGAAGTGATCTAATTTGAGACTTAAAGGATGGCTAGAAGATAGCCAGATGAAGGAGGGTCAGAAAGAGAAAGATTCTAGAACACAGAGGACTCATGGTGCCCTGAGGAAATGTGACTGGTACAGTGTGACTGATGACTGATGCATGTGGAAGCTGAGAGAGACCAAGAGTGGCCAGAGATGAGGCTGGATAATCAACAGGGGCCAGATCATGAACTACCATGTAACTGAGCTAAGGAATATGGACTTTATGATACGGACCATGATAGCCACTGATTGGCTTACGTAACAAGATAACATGATCAGATTATTACTTTTGAAACATTGCTTTAGCTAGAGTAGTTTGAATAAATTGGAGGAGACCAAACTGGAAGCTGATGGACATGTTAAGAAGCTTTATTATACTAATGGGAAATGATGATGAGAATGGAGAGAAGGGACGGTAAAGCCAGATAAATTGGTATTTGGTTGTATTGGGGAGAAAGGTCAAGGATAATTCTGAGGAGTTTAGCTTAAGCAATGGGGGGAGGGATGATGGTGTTTTTCACCATTTTAGGAAACATGAGAGGAAGAGAAAGCTTGGGAAAAATATGATTGTTCAGTTTTGGACATGTTGAGTTTGAGGAATCTGGGGATATTCATTTGGAGATGTTGTATAAATGGGTCTGGAATTAGAAGAAAACTTTGGGGTGGTGATCTAGAATTGGGTTTCCACTAACAAACCACTCTTTTTGTTATCCTACCTTGTTTAATGGTTAGGTATGAATGAATATATGCAGTTTTCTGGGTCTGAACCATAGACTCTAGGAGATTTTCAAAAGTTGTCTTGACTCCTACCATAAATGATTAAGAACAAGTGACTTAGGGTCTCTTTGTCTCTTTTCTTATTTTCTTCATGTTTATAAGTCAAGTTCTCTGAAGTGATAATTATATCCTTCACTTTTCCTCATACTCATTCCTGGTCTCCTGGTTCAGGTCTTTACCCACTTAGAATTTAAACTCTTTTCATTCACATGCTTCAAGTTCCTAATACAAATCACTATATATTTTTTCTCTAACTATGCTAAATTGAGCTCCTATCCCTATGACAAGGTATCTTACCCTTGTCAGCCCCTTCTGCTATCATCAACTTAGTTCACTGATTTTTAAAATCTATTAAAATTTCAGCTTCATTTCAGTTCAAAGCATCTTATCTTTAAGTTAGATATTATTAGGCTACTGGAAGCTTAATGAAGAGGACTGGAGTGCAATCTGTTCTTAATTTCTTTCCTTCCTGTCTCAGGCTTCTGTTTTGTTGTTGGCGGAGCCAGGAAAGTAAGGATGAGCTGAAGAAATTCATAGCATATTGGAGGGGGCAAGTTGGCAATCCTTGTGCCTCTCAGTCAGCTGATTCCTTACCTGGTCTAACCTCTGGATGTTGGTAACCAAATTCCAGTTATACAGTGTGACACTTTAGGTGATCTGGGAGGCTCAGCCAATAGTCCTATGCAGGTATTGCTGCTTCCTTCCCTCAATCTTGGGGGAAGTTCTATGTATCTTCCTGACACCAATCCATATTCATCAGTATAGCTAGCCAGTTTCCGTTGACTCTTTATTTGGTGACCTGGGCTAGGCTATGGGAAACCTGAAATTGTTGCAACATCTGTCTCAATCTGTATGAAACTCGGGGGTGGAGAGGGACAATCTTAATATCTTCCGACTCACTGCTTTACTGTCTTAAGATCCAATATGCAAGATGTTCTGGTGGTATCCACATGCAGCAAAGGCTTATAACAGTCTTCTCTTCCTGGCAATGCTTTCAAATTTCATGAGTGATTCTCTAGGGAACACCTGGATTGGTTGGGCAGAGAGAAATAGCCAACCTGCCTCCCCACCCATCCCACATGGAGGAAGGATGAAGAGAAAAGCCAAATTCAGCTCTCCCCAAAAGATGACTCCTCTTCCCCTCTCTGCTCTCCTGATTCTTCTGACAGGCCCCCTTGTTAGCAAGTCCTATTAGGGCTATCTAGCATTGTTGTTTTTCAGCTGTGAGCTGTCTCCATTTGTCAATTCTAGTAGGAAGGGGTCTCAATTTCAAGTTACAATTCTCTCAGCTGGCACCCATGATACAATTTCTTGCCTCCCCCATATATTCTTCCTAATTTTTACCTTCAATGGCTCCCCAAGGTCAAGTCAAATCTCCTCAGACTGGTCTCCAATGTCTTTTAAAATTCTGACCCCTGTTTTCTTTATCAGTCTCAGCTCCTACTATAAGCTCACTAAATAATGTAGGTGTTATCAAATGGGTCTTGTCTTATCACACTTCCATGGTGTTACTCATGCCTTTCCTTCTTCCTGCAATATTCCTTCTTTACTTTGGATTTACTTCTTTAAGTCATCCTCAGATAACTCTTTCTCCATAATATTCTATTTTATTAATCACTTTGCCACTATGAACCTAACAAGGTACTTAGTAAATGTTTGACAGCTATTTGTTGAACTGAAAAAATAGGTAAGATAGGGTCAGATTATGGGGGAGCCTTAAATGACCTTAAATGCTATGTCAGTTGCCACTGAGAGCTGTATCTGGTATTCATGAAAGACTTGGAAGAAGAGACATATAAGTTTCTCATGGTCATTTATTTTTGCAATTTATAAGTGTTCCTATTGAAATAGCTTATGAGCATATACACCAAAGCAAACCACAAAACTAACACAAGAAACTCAAATCATAATTTATTTCTGTCACCAAATAGTATACTTTCTGCTTGTCAGTCTCTAGAGGACAAACTAAAACCATATGCTTTGAATCTAAATCACAGTCAATGATTGGGGGCAAGGAGTTTAAATGAAGACCAAGTGTGGGTATCCTACAGAAATTAGTCTGTGTCCCCCAGAAACTAGCACCATACCTGATGCCAAGGCTGGGGGGGGGGGGGGGGGGGGTCACCAATTTCAGTTGTGCAGTGGTGAGGGGTGAGAAAATGAGGTGATCAGGGCCAGATCCTGGTAGGAGAATGAAGTACATTGGATGTCAATTGGTAGCTTGCACATCCTGCAGGGTACAGATAAGTGGTTGGTGCCATCAAGCATCTAAGCATCTGGGCTCTAACAAAGCAGAACTTCTGGATAAACTTCATCATCATGAGTGGCTATAGGCAGAGGCCTTAAAGAGGTCTCTGGAATCTCTGAGCAGCACAGCACTCAAAGACTTTGGCTAAACTAAAAAGCCCTCTTTCATAGGAATAAAGACTGAGATGTTCTTTAAAGAGCTCACTTCACATGGTTGAGCCGTATAAACAATGAGACTAGAGTAAATGTATGGTACCGTAAATATATTCAGAAGACCCTATTGACACACCTCAATTTAATTTGGCTTGCCAAATTTTCAAAAGCCATATCTAATAATGTACAGGCACTACCCATTCCATAAATACCAATTACATGTACTTTCAACCATTCTCCTCCACCACACCCATTCCCTTCACCATCAGATATGCACAGACATGCCTTCACATGACCACCCCTCCCCAACCCATATGTACCTACACATAGAGGCACAGGCAAATGCAAATGCACACATCTTCATCAAACCTTGGCATTGTGCACACTTTCCTTCTCCCAACTTACACTGAATCATGCAGCTGTTTTAGGTCATTCTCTGACCCACCAGTTCTACTCTAGGTGGAACAGCTGTGGTCAGAAACTTGGCCAGGACTTGCTGCCAAGAAGGGTTAGAGGTGGCTGAGTGAGCAGCTATTGAGTATAGCTTTGGAATGTGGATGGAGCCAGAGGAGAAGGGGCCACAGCTGATGCCACTTCAGGAAGACAGTAGGAAGCTCCCCTCCCTCCCTAGTGAGATGACTGAAGGCAGCTGTGTGTTGCTGATGTGAGAAAAATGAGCTGGTGGAGCTTAACTTCAGAAGTAGCAGCTGCTGTGGCCTGGAGGGCACCTCCAGGTCATCCTCAGAGTGTAGGCATCCCTTCAATGCCAGTGGGTATTGGGGTAAGGAGGCTGGCTCTCCCATCTTTTTGGTAAGGATGCCTATCAGAAGGCTTAGCAAGGTTTGTTGTGTTTCTTTGAATTTGAGGGTCGGCATGTGATCAGATATGTGGAAGCAAACATTTTCTCATGCACACACATGCTTCCTCATGCACATTGAGACAACTGACCTTTGGGATAATTTTCAAGATTTCTGACCACCAGAAAAGCTGAGTGTTAGCAGGTGCTAGCTAAATGCTCCCAATGCCCTCACATATAGACTCACCTTGCCAGTAAAGCTAATACTCTCGCTATCATCGAAAAGCAGGATCCCTCAGTTAGTTGGAGATCCTTGTATAGGAATCTCATTCCACACTCAGTTCTGTCCTCTTGCTCCAGCTTAGTTATTCTAGGCCAAATGACGAGGAGACCAATGGTACCATGGACTCCCATGAATTTTGGACATATCTGATGTTGGGTAGCCACTAAGTAAGGCTGTAGCTACTCAGGCTTGGTAATTAAACTCCATCTTCAGTCCCATGGGGTCATCTCATTGATCTTTAACACAGGGTTCATATGTAGTGTGATTATTTAAAAAGATGAATTAGTTGATGATTTCTACCCAACTTTTCTTGTAAGCCTCTATTTTAGCTTTTTGGTTTCTTACCTCCTTTTTCTATATGACCAGAGTCCTTCTATAGCTTCTCTGACTGACAGTCAGGTCTCCATTAAGCTGCTCTATACATTCTTCCCTTGCAGTTTCCCAGATGGCCAGTTATCACTAACAGTACTATTGTGATTAACTGTGGCTGCAGAAAGACCCAGGCATGGTAACTAAAAACCAACTGCTGAGTGAACTCATTTGTCTTTGGCACACATCTCCCAACTCTTGAGGCCCTAAGTACCCTTTTCTTCATCCTATCCTGCATCCCAGCTGACTTGCTACCTCTCTTTGACTCAGTTACTGAGATTGGAGACAACTTTGATTTCACCTTCTTGGCTATCTCCTCAGCAACAGCTGCCCTTCTCAGCTTGACTTCAATCTCCATATTCTCCGTGGATAAATCTGTAAGCTGAATGCATCTGTACCCAAACAGCTGGAAATCCTAGCCTCCACCATTTGATTCCCTTTTTGAGGGGATGGGGCAGAACTTAATTGTTACTTGGGTGGTAAAAATTACTCCTCTCCTTCAGTACCTCCTATAAAAATTTTTCCTCTCCCAGCATGGTATTTGGAGGATACCATTTGAACGTAAGAATTCATACTAAAGCATGAATGACCACTAGGTGATTAATTGAATTTATGGTCTCTGGAAAAAAAAAAAAAGTATTTCAAGGGAAGGGGCTTCTTTCTGATCTGTTTGAGAGATGAGAAGACCATTTGCCAGGTTCTCAAACTCTAAGGGATTTGCCCTGATGAATCTCTGCCCTTCCAATATTAGCAGATTTATTTCTTTGCTTCCTCCACAGGACACCTGCTCTTTCAAGGACTAAGATTGGAACCCTTTGGATGGCCTTAATCATTGATCTCTTCTTCAGGATGAGATGGGCATCTTTCCTTAGGGTTCAAACATAGGAATGAAGTCTTCCCCACTAGCCTGCCCTCTATTATCCTTGACTTATCATTTCATTAGCTTCTTGAGATGTTTGATGAAGTAGACTCTTCTCTGGTCCAAGAAACAAACTCTGCTTGGTTTATAGAGTGAGAGTTATTTGTTCATAGAGCAAGACCATTTGTTCATAATTATCAAAGTTTATCTAAAACATTGGTCATAAGCCATTTTTCCTTTCTGCATAAGCCCCATAAAATAAAGAATGTAAAGAACAATTGTTTATGTACTTTTGTTAGAGATCCATTATTATTATGATAATTATAATAACAGTATATCATGCACATTATACAGCCCTAAGTTCTTAATTGTCACCTTGACTGCCTTAGATGGTAATTTTCATCCCTGTATTATAGTTGAAGAAACTGAGGTTCAGAGACATTAAATAATTTGCCTGAAGCCACATAGCCAGCATGTGTTATTTTAGGATTCAGGCCAAAGGTCATCTAATTCCAAATTCAATGTCCCTTCCACTCAACAATTCTGACTAGATTGAACTGTCCTGATGAATATATAATATTGATGTTTTTCTCTCCTGGAAGTTGAAGGCCATCTTAGTGACTAATGGGAACTTTTCTCCTCATTCCCAGCATTCCTCACAGTTTATAAATAAGGGCACTTGACCAACCAACGGGCTCACCTCAGCCCTCAGCTTTTTCCTGCTGGTCACCATTAAGTGGGACAAAACCACCTTATCCCACAGAGTTGAAGATGTAACTTTTATTTCTCTTTGTTGCAGGGAGTTTCTCTGGGAAGCCGAAAATAAGTTGAGTCTGAGAAGTTAAAAGTAAATGTGTGGTTTGCTCCTGACCCATGGACAGAACATAAGCTTAGGATGTGCGGCTGGGAAAATGTGCTAGTCCCTGAACTACGGATTCCCAATTTGTGAATTTGTGAGGCTTTATAATAAATACCATGACGGTTGTTACTTAGCTGCAGCTGATATCATCTGCCAGTTTTGCATACATTCCTCTTCATTTTCTAATGCAAACCACAGATGTTTTATCCCTTGCGATCACACCTGCAGACCTAAAACCAGTTTTAAAAAACAACAACAATGGGATAGCAGATGTTTTGAAATTGGAAGTTATGTGATTGGATGGGGGAAGAAAACAAACCCAAAACTATTCCACTATCCCTTTATCTGTACAAATGCCAGAAGTAACTCTTTTACTATGATACAAAAGACCAGCAAACCCGATTTTGTTTCCCCTCATATAGACGGCAATTTTGACATCTTTTTATGTAAAAGATGATGGTTTTTATTCCAGCCCTGAAATTCAATTTACCTTCAATAAATTGTCCCACAGTATTCCTGACCCACCAACATAAAATAAAGGAAGGCTTTTAAGTCATATGCAGGCACCACATTTGCTGATGCAAAAATGCGTTACTCTGATAAGAAAGTTAATTAAGCAATAAGACATGACATGATGTGAATTATTGTGTAATAACTCATGCCTTCAGTGTAGCTAGGTGCAAACCTGAAGGCCAACTGTCCTTCCAGCATCTGGGCATGAATTATGTTACAATAACTTAAGTCCTGGAGTTTTCCAATAAAGCGTGAGGATAAAAGAAAACCAAGGACAAAATCTCATCTCCAATAATTAAGGAAGGATAAAAATGGAGGGATTGTTTAGGACTATATATGCTTCCATTAAAGCAACACATTTGTGATTGGAAATTGAAGATGAAAGACACTGGGATTCTTTTTTTATCATCTCACAAACCTTTGAGAAGACACAACAAACTTCCAACGTAGGGCCTCGGGCACCACTCTGAGGAAAATGCTTCGCCAGAAGTCTGGGCACTTGGGAGTTTAGAAATTGCAGTGGATTCCTTTAGAACCAAAGGGAGAAATAACTCATCTTTATAAATTTGAAAATTTCATTTTCCATCCTCTGATTCTGAGGAAATAAATGTCCTAAGAATCATCTGTCATGGGCCATGAAAGACGGGGCTTGGTTTAGACAGGACTTCTGAGCCATGAAAACACGATTACCTTTGCTTCCCTGTTCCACACGAACTTGGGGTCGGGTTTTTGCTTCAGGATTAGGGCACTGATAAAAGCCTGATTCCCCAGGCTTCAGTTTGACCTGAAGAACTAAAGACAACCTGAGCTGTGTGGAAGCCACAGCATAAAGACTTAAACAGAATGAGCCCATTCAGGATCACATACAAAAAGTAGAAGCGAAATGAGGTCTACGGAGAGATTTCCCTGCTTCTTTTCTTCCTTTTCATGGGCATATTGATTTAATGAATGATGATGTACCTAACGAGTCCCAATTAGTGGATATGGTCCTGTTAATCTCACAGCTGGATAGTTTGACAGCCAATCAGATCGCTCTTTGTTAAAATCCAATTATATCAAAATTTTTTTTTACAAAGGAAGCAGCAGCATTTTCTCCCATTTAAATTTTGACACTTGGAACTGATTGAGATTGACAAGAACGTGTCCTGTCCAGCCTCACTCAACTCAAGCTCCACGCAGAACAGCTTTACTTCTTCCCTCTTGTTCTCCAGATCCTTTAACCTTCACCCACAGCCTGCGTGGAGATGAGCAGTTCAACAAATCTGTGACTTCAGATCTTACAAGTTTGCTGGTAAAATTCCAAAATTCATAATCAGACCATGCCTCCCTCCATACGACTAACATATGGTATTAACAAATTTTATCAACACTGTATAAAGGGAACAGCTCCAGAATGTGTTTCTGTTATTCTTACAGCTACTCTGTTGCCTTTCAGCATGGCACTGATATTGCCTCTCTTTAGTCCTGTTTGAAATGCTGATTTTAACATTTATTTCTTCTCCTAAAAGGCCACATTGTGGAATTCTTACTTTATTTGATAGGGTGTAATTCAGTCTCTTTCTTGAGCAGTGGGAGATCTCATAATTTCCTATTCATCTAATAAAAATTTACCAGGTATTTGATTAACGCATTCTCTAGGGGGAGATTTTTGTGATAGACAAGGAGCAGGGGTTAGCAAACTTCTTCCATTAAAGGCCAAATGGTAAATATTTTTGGCTTTGCGGTCCTGTCACAACCACTCAACTCTGCCTTTGTAGCAGTAAAGCAGCCATAGACATGATGGAAATGAATAAGTATGAACGTGCACCAATGAAACTTTATTTACAAAAAATAGGAGGCAGGTTGGATTTGTCCTGTGAGCTGTAATTTCCCAACTCCTGTGTTAGGGAATCCAGGGAAGGGAGCCAAATTCTGTTTCTTTGCATTTTTTGATCATGGATTCTCAGGAGCTTAGAAGAAGATATGGAGGCAGAGATATTATCACATGGTGTAGTGGCTTGGGGCTATGTAACCCAGAAAAACATGTTTTTTTTTTTTTTTTTTTTTTAATTTTAATTTTTAAACAAGCTTTAGATTACATAAATGTTACATAAAAAATATAGGGGCTTCCCATATACTCCACCCCCCTCTCCCTCCCACATTTTTCCAAATTAACAACAACCCTCTTTAGTGTGTACATTTGCCAAAATTGATGAACACATATTGAAGCATTGCTACTAACCGTGGACTACAGTTTACATTATAGTTTACTCTCTATCCCACACAATTTTGTAGGTTATGACAAAATATATAATGGCCTGTATCCATCATTACAATGTCATGCAGGACAATTCCAATGTCCAAAAAATGCCCCTGTATTACACCTATTCTTCCCTCTCCTTCCCCTCAGAACCTCTGGTGGCCACTGCCTTTATATCAATGTAACTTTTTTTCTTCCATTGCCAGAATAACAATGTTTATAATAGAATAATAATAAGTCTACTTTAGTCCATTGTTCATTCTCCAATCTTGAGGATTTTAGGATAGTGAGGCCCACCCTGTTTCTAATTGAGAGGGGGCCTAGATTCTATGGGGCAGATGAATTGAAATAATCTTGCTTGCAGTTGCAGACACTCTCTGTTCCTTGAGATGGGTGTTGTCCATCATCATCTCCTTGTTAGTTGGGTGAGTCCAATGAACTGGAGAGTAAGTGTTGCAACTCTGCTGAGATTCAGGACTCAACTGGCACGTGAATGGGACCAAAGATTCAAGTCTCTGGGACATATGTTTAAGAAGTATAGTGGTAATTATAGATTCAAATAAAAGGGGCAGAAGAGCCATGTGTAGGGAAACTATAAATGAGACTAAGTTTGTTACACTGGGGAGCATAAATTCCAGAGTAAGGCGCACTGACAGGGTGCTGATTTCTGATTTCCTGAGCTTATCTGTCCTGCTTATAGATGTCTCTAGAGCTCTCAGGAGCCCTGATGTTTGAGGCATTGTTTACTGTGGCAGTCAATGAGATCCTGCTGAGACTTGCATAAGCATAACCTCTGTAATGACCTTAATCAATTTGAAATCTCTTAGCCATATAAACTCATTTGTATGTAGTATTTCCCCCCTTTGGTCAAGGTCTTTTTCCAGATGCATTGCTAGTTGGCACTTGGTAATAATCCCTTGGTGCCAGGGAGGCTCAGCCCGAGGAGTCATGTCCCACATGGGAGGGAATGTAGTTATATGCTGAGTTTGGCTTAGAGATAGGCCATATTTGAGCAACAGGGAGGCTTTCAGGAGGTAACTCTTAGGCAATATGTATTACTAGGCTACATTTCAATTTTACAAGAAAAGGTTCATAATTATCATCAATATCAAGAGCCTGGCATAATGGTCTGTCTTCCTTCATTAGACACTGCCCTTTTACTTGGGGGATTCTTGCCATTCTATTAGAGAAGGTAGCACGATTCCCCAGGATGGAAATTCAGTATTCTTTCAGTTATTGTGTGGGACTCCACCCACTGAGACAGTACCACATGAACACTTGAACATATTCGTATGCCTTAGAGGCATGCCCCAGGTGTACCCCTCCCCACACATCCCCCCATCACTGACACCCAACACCAGTGATCCTTCCCTACTACGACTGTGACCCTTCTGTGATCCAAAACCTCTCCAAAAATGAAACTAACAAAATAACCAAATAAAATTAAAAAGAAAATGAAACAATAAGTTTTAAAAATAAAATCCAAAAATTTTTCTTTAAATTGAAATAATATGAAAAATTTTTAGATATTGTGTTTTTCTTCACTGTTAGATCTGTTGTCTTGTATGTACAGTAACAATTTCTTTCATATATTCCCCCAGTGTCTTATTTTTTCCATTTTTTCTTCAAAGAAGCTTTAGGTTACAGAAAAGTTACAGATAAAATATAAGGTATTCCCATATACCCCATGCCCTCCCCCTTTTCCACTCTCCCCTATTAATAGCATTTTACATGTGGATGGGAAATTTATTCCAATTGATGTACAAATATTGAAGCATTGCTATTAACCATGGTCAATGGTTTACATTATGGTTTACATTTTGGACCATACACTTTTATAGGTTTCGACAAAATTTAAAATGGTCTGTATCCATTATTGCAAGATCATGCAGAACAATTCTAATGCCCTAAAAATGCCCTATGTTCCATCTATTCAATTCTTCCCTCCCCTCCCCTCAGAACCTATGGTAACCACTATGTTTCAATTTTTGAAGAATAAGATTCATAGCTATTTGCAATAATATTGAGGGTTTGACATATTGGTCTGTTTTTATCGGGTACTGCCTATGTTCTCGAGGGATTCTTGTCCCTCTAATTGAGAACATAGCAGAACTCCCCAGGATGGGAGTTTAATATTTTCTTGTTTATTGTGTGGGTCTCCACCCACTGAGATAACACACTATGACAAGATGAACACTTAAAAATTCCACAGGAGCCTGCCCAGGTGTGCCTTATGCCATATATCATACCCCACCCCCCCATTCCCTATAGCCTATACCAGCAACCCTCCCATGCCATATTTGCCAAAAGAACATTCCCAACATTGAAGTTTTTAACCACAGACCTGCAAATCCCAGAGTTCACTTGCTACTTCCTCCAACACTCCCCGTGGTTCCATGGATAGTCCAACGCAACCCCCCCACACACCCTACTCCCCCTCACAGACCAGCACCACTGATCCAATCATATCACTGCACCACTCTCACACCCATCCACTGCCCAACCACACCTTTCCACCTTATCATAGATTTTGCCCATATGGGCATTGGCTCACCACCTTCTACTCCCTTTCTGTCTCCTGCAAACCTATCTTCCAGACTCAAGCTCTGCGAGTCTGCTCAATTTGCTTAATTCGTAACAGTGAGGTCATGTAATATTTGTCCTTCAGTGCCAGGTCTTCAAGATTCATCCATGTTATTCTCTGTGTTAATACCTCATTCCTTCTTACAGCTGAGTAATATTACACTGTATGTATATACCACAGTTTGCTTATCTGTTCATCTGTTGATGGACATTTGGGTTGCTTCCAACTTTTGGCAGATGTGAATAATGCCACTATGAACATTGGTGTGCATATATCTGTTTGTGTTCTTGCTTTCAATTCTTCTGGGTATATACGCAGCAGTGGGATTGCTGGATCATATGGAAGTTCTATAGTTAGCTTCCTGAGGAACCGTCAAACTGCCCTGCACAATGGCTGTACCATTCTACATTCCCACTGGCAGTGGATGAGGTTTCCTTTTCCTCCACATCCTAACCAACACTTGTAGTTCTCTGTTTTTTTAATAGCCACCAGTCTAATGGGTGCAAAGTGATATCTCACTGTAGTTTTGATTTGCATTTCCCTAACAGCTGTTGATGTTGAATGTCTTTTCATGTGCTTTTAGCCATTTGTATTTCTTTTTCAGTGAAATGTCTATTCAAATCTCTTGCCCATTTTTAAAATGGGTTGCTGTCTTTTTATTTTTGAGATGTAGGATTTCTTTATATATGCTGGATATTAGGCCCTTATTGGATAGATGGTTACCAAATATTTTCTTCCATTGATTAGGCTGCTTTTTCACTGTCTTGACAAACCCCTTTGAAGCACAAAAGTTTTTAATTTTGAGGAGGTCCCATTTCTCTATTTTTCCTTTTGTTGCTCATGCTTTGGTTGTAAAGTTTATGAAACCATTTCCTACTACAATATCTCATAGATGCTTCCCTACATTATCTTCTAGAAGCTTCATGGTCTTGGCTCTTATATTTAGATATTTGATCCATCTTGAGTTAATTTTTGTATATGGCATGAGATTGTGATCCTCTCTCATTTTTATGGTATAGATATCCAGTTTTCAAAGCACCATTTCTTGAAGAGGCCATTCTCTCCTATTTGAGTGGGCTTGGTGGCCATGTTGAATATCAGTTGACCATATATGTGAGGATCTATATCAGAACTCTCAATTCAATTCCATTGGTTAGTATGTCTATCTTTGTGCCATACCATGCAGTTTTGACCACTGTAGCTTTGTAGTATGCTTTAAAGTCAGGCAGTGTGATTCTTCCAATTTCTTTTTTCTTTTTCAATATGTCTTTGGCTATTCAGGGTCCCTTGCCCTTCCATATAGCTTTCATAATTAGCTTTTCCAAATTCAGCAAAAAATGCTGTTGTAATTTTTATTGGAATTGCATTAAATCTGTAAACCAGTTTGGGTAGGACAGAAATCTTAATGATGTGTAGTCCTCCAATCCATGAACAGGGAATATTAATCCATTTATTTCAGTTTTCTTTGATTTCCTTTAACAATGTTGTGTAGTTTGTGGCATACAAGTCCTTTAGTTAAGTTTATTCCTAGGTGTTTGATTCTTTTAGTTGCTATTGTAAATGGAATTCTTTTTCTTGATTTCCTCCTCAGATTGCTCATTATTGGTGTACAGAAATGCTACTAATTTTTGTGTTGACCTTATATCCTGCTACTGTACTGAACTCATTTATCAGCTCCAAAAGCTTTGTTGTAGATTTCTCAGGTCTTTCTACGTATAGGATCATGTCATCTACAAATAGTGAAATTTTTACTTCTTCCATTCCAATTTGGATGCCTTCTATATCTTTTTCTTGTCTAAGTGCTCACGCAAGTACCTCTAACACAAGGTCAAATAAGAGTGGTGACAGAGGGCATCCTTGTCTTATTCCAGATCTTAGAGGGAAGGCCTTTAGTATTTCACCATTGAATATGATGTCAGCTGTGGGATTTCATATATACCCTTTAACATGTTGAGGAAATTTCCTTCTATTCCTATCTTTTGAAGTGTTTTTATCAAGAAAGGGTGCTGTGTTTTGTTGAATGCTTTTCCTGCATCAAGAGAGATGATCATGTATTTTTTTTCTTTTGATCTGGTAATATGGGTATTACATTGATTTTTTTATGTTGAACCATCCTTGCGTACCAAGGATGAAACCCACTAGAAAAACATGTTTTAAACTTACTCCATCCCTGTGGGTATGAACCCTTGTAAATAGAACCTTTTTATGAGGTTACTTCAGTTAAGGTGTGGCTAGCTGATTCAGGATGGGTCTTAATCCTTTTTCTGAAGGTCTTATAGGCAGAGAGAAAGCCAGAGGAAGCAGCCAGAAGCTGAAATTCAACAGAACCCAGAAGAGAAGAAAGAAGCCAGGAGAGGCTGCCATGTGCATTGCCACCTGACAGAAAAGCTAACGACCAAGGATTGGCGGCAGCCAGCCCCAGACCACCACAGTATTCTGGGAGAAAGCATTGACTTGATGACCCTTGACTTTGGACTTCTCCTAGCCTCAAAACTGTGAGCCAATAACTTCCCATTTAAGCCAACCCTTTGCATCATGTTTGCTTTAGCAGCTAGGAAACTAAAACACAAGGGAAGCACAGTGTTGCAGTAAAAACATAAAGAATTTGGAGCCAGATAGGTAAGTCATTGTAATTTGTTCCAGTCACTTTCTTCTGTGTAACTTTGGGAAAGTTATCTCTGAGTGCCGCTGTCCTCATCCTTAAAAGGCCAATCATAATATCTAGGATAGAGACTGCTCACTGTCCATAACACTCTGTTCTTCCCTTATTCCTGGGCTCTCATCTAGACTATATTTCCCACCCTCCCTTGTAGGGAGGCACTTCCATGTGGTTAAGATCTCATCAATAGGATGGGCAAAGACATGTGCTGTTGGTACCTTTAAAACAGATGGCCTGCCTTGTCCTCACTCTCTTTCCATTCTGCAGGCTAGAACCTGGACATTGTAGCCCAGCTCTCATCACATGTGCAAGAACAATGCAATACAAGATCTGGAGAAACAAGGTGGAAGGGGCCTGGTCCCTGATGAAGTGAAACTCATTGGGCTGATTTGTACAAGGAAAAAGAAACATTGTTCTTGAAGCCATTCATTTTGGTGTTTTCTTGCTTCAGCAGCATAGCTTAATGTAAGCTATGTAGTAGCTAACTTGTACAATTATGTGAAGATATAAAAGAATGCATGTTAAGTTTTTGGCATTTAAGAGGCATTCAGTAAAGGGTAGCTTTTATTTGTTTTATTCTCCAGGCAGGCAATGGTAGACTCAGTTGAGAGAAAGTTTCAGGTTTTTGGCAAGAGATGACCTAATTATTTTAGCAGGAAGCTAGGCTGCCCTCCTGCCTGGGATTCAGTCTTATCATTGAATGGGAGGGAGTGTTCAGAGAAGCATGGGACAGTGCCACGTGGGCAAAATGGTCAAGAATATCAGCAGCTTAGTCTGGAGGGCAGGAAAAGAGAGAGATTGAGGATGTTTCCACCCAAAGGCTGTTGCAAAGACACGTGTGTTTGTGTGTATGTGCATGCACAGGACCGTGTCCTTGTTTTTTGTGTTTAGAAGGCAGAGAGGACAGAGAAGAGCACCTGGCTATTTCTGAGAAATATCTGATATACTTTTTACTTTCCTGTTCTGAAAATCCTTCTGTCAAAAAATAATTGCTTTGGTGATAAAGAATGATGTGATTATGATATATAATGATATTTATGAAAAGCTTTGCTATAAAAACAATGCATTAAAATTAAGAGTTCAGATAATTCAGAAAAATAGAAATGATAATAAAACGATTTATAACTTTACCACCTAGATTAAACACTCTTAACATGTTAATGTAAAATATTATATATGTGTGTGTTTGTATATGTGTGTTTGTGTCTTCGTGTATATGATCATAGAATATATACATATGTAGTTTTGTTTCCTGCTTTTAATATGAGCGTTCCCAATGTCATTACATATACTTCTAAAATATTATCTCAATGACTGCATAATGAATATATCATAATTTATTGAGTCTCCCTCCTTAGATTGTTTCCAATTTTTCTTTATATTGAAAAAAAAATTTTTATTCTCCCCTCCATGAGATGGTTGCCTCATCTGTCTGCTAGTTGTCTGCTTATCTTCTTTAGAAGGCACTGGGAACCAAACCCGGGACCTCCCATGTGGGAGGCGGGTGCCCAATTGCTTGAGCCACATCCACTCCCTATATTGAAAATTTTTATACATAAATATGTATTATAGGACCAACTTAATAACCTAATAACTGGTCTTCTTGTACCCATTTTCCCTACTATAATAAGAATTGTCTTTGTAAAATGCAAAGCTGATTATATCACCCTCTACCTTAAATTCCCTAATAGACAATTCTTGCTATTAAGAGAACAGTCTTATCGCACATTTTCTAGAACAGTTGTTCTCAATATTTTTTATTGCATTTTCCACAGTGTCAATTGATTCTCATAACTGGTTAATTTTTGCAAAACTCTTATATCCATAGCTAACTTTTGGCTGTAACTGATGAATGAACATAGCTCTGACATAGATGCTGGTTGGTATTTTTATTTAGATACATGAATGTGAAAGACAAAAGTAGAACAATAAATACATATATTGAAACCTCACTTTCTTGGAAACAATGTAAGGGACTTCCTTACTGAATCAGATAATAGTTTTCTAATTCTGGAAGAATTTTCCTCAATTTTTTGTGCTTTTCACAATGTAATGCAATGGTTATTTTTACAACACACTTTTAAATTTAATCTGCATTATTGACATTCTCTCTTTCACTTTGTAAAGTCTAGGTCAGGAGTCACCAAAATATGGCCTACAGGCCTAATCTGTTTTTGTAAATAAAGTTTTATTGGAACACAGCCATTCCCAGTTTATGTATTGTCTGCAGTGGCTTTCACATTATCATGGCAGATGTCAAGAGCCAGCAAAACATGGCTCACAAAGCCTAAAATATTTATTATTTGGCCCTTTACAGGAAAAGTTTGACAACCTCTGATCTAGACTATAAAAAAAAATTAAAACATGATTTATAGCATTTGCCAACTATAATGCTGTGAATACTCTCAACATGATTCCAAGCTACTGATATGAAGTCACTGAAGGTGGAGTTGGGGAGATATAGGCAATAGTACTCCATTATATAGTATTTTCACCATACTGACACAATGAATGCAAATAGCCACAAGAGCAGAGACAATGGTAAAAGGTAGCACAATAATTACGAAGTGATGTTTTGAATATTTTACTACTTTTGATTTTTTTTTCCAAAGATTTATTTTATTTATATATTTCTTCACCCCCTTGTTGTTTGCACTTTGCTGTGTGCTGTGTCTTTAGGAACCACCAGGCACTGAACTTGGGACCTCCGATGTGGGAGGGAGGCACCTAATTATTTGAGCCACCTCTGTTCCCTGCTTTGTTACAGCTCTCATTGTTATTTCTTCTTTTGTTTCTTGTTGCACCATCCTGCCGCACCAGCCTGTGGCGTCAGCTGCCTGTCTTGCTCCTTTTCTTTAGGAGCACCTCTCCTAACCTCTGCTTCCTGCTTTGTTGTGGTTCTCATTATGTTTTTCTTCTTGTGTCTCTTGTTGCATCATCTTGTTGTGTCAGCTTGCTGTGCCTGGCTGTCATGCCAGCTTGCTGTCTTCTTTAGGAAGCACCAGGAACCGAACCACGGACCTCCCATGTGGTAGGCAGGAGTTCAGTCACCTGAGTCACATCCACTTCCCCACCTTTTATTTTAATATACTGTATTTAATTGTAAGTTTATAGAATTTAATTTTTAATAATGGCTGTATTTAACAACTGGCTCAAAAAATTCCTGAAATTTTAATAATGGGATGCTCTAAGGATCCAATGTGAGCTAGTTCTAGCCTACCACTTCCTGAAGGGCTTTTGAAAACATGATTGGTGAGCCCCTTATCCTCAGAGTTTCTGATTCAGTAGACTTCTGGATCTAAGACTTAGCATCTAACAAGTTCCCAAGTGATGCTGATGCTACTGGTATGGGAACCAAACTTTGAGAACCATAGCAGTACTACCTTGAAAAAAAAGCAAAATCCTCCTTTGTTTTAGATGAGTATTCCAAATCATGTAAAGGAAGTATCTTTATATTTCTAATTTACTGGGGATTTTTTTTTTTACTGTTGTTGTTAACCAATCAGAAACGGACATTAAATTTTATCAATTGCCTATTGCTCATCTTTTGAGATGATTTATTTTTTTTCTCTTTTTACCTATTTATGTTATGTTTTACATTACTACATTTCCCATTAAAAGACTATTCTTGCTTTGCTGGCATTTTCTAAAATAAATCATGATTATTCTTTTACTTCATTGTTTTGCTCAATTTGCTTATTTATTTATCTAGGATTTTCTTTTATATTCATAGTCAAGATTGTTCTTGCCATTTTTTGGTATTCTTTTTGATAAAATTCTGTTTTCAAGATTATACTAGCTTTTCAAATTAATTTTTAAAACTTTCCATCTGTTTATGAGCAGAAGCAGAGTTTTATAGTAGGGAATTGCCTGTTTCTTGAAAATATGAAAATTCTCACTAGAAGAAACGTCTGGCTTTGGAAACATTTCAGAGATAATCTTTTGTAATATTTTCATTTTCTTCTAGTTTGTTTTTCTTTTCACACTGTATCTGTTCAGACTTAGTTTGAGTAAATCTTACTTTCCTGTATAAGTGTCCATTTCATCATTATTTTCAATATTTTTAAACACCTCTAAATCTGCTCTTATTTTCTCTTTCTCCCTCCTAATTTTGTAAATTAATCTACTTTTGTAATTTTGTAATTTATTTAATTTCTCTTTCTTCTTTGACTTGATTTACAACACTTTTTTTTTAAGGAGGTACAGGGGTTGAACACTGGACTGAATATATGGGAAGCAGGTGCTCAACCACTTGAGCTACATCTGCTCCCCTGCTACATGTTTTTGTATTTTGTTATTTTAAAAAGTTAGATCTTAGATGTATTGATCTATTATATTTTTCTCCTTTTTAACTTATTGATTTCTGCTTTCCTGTCTATGATTTCTTCTTTTTATTTTCTCAGTTTTTTGCTATTTTTCTAACTTCTTGAGTAGAATACTTAATTTAATTTTGTTGTTCGGCTGTTCAAAAATTTAAAAACATATAGCTCTGAACTGACCCTTAAATACACTTTGGCTATGTTTTCATTTGTGTTGATAAAGACTCATTTTTGTTCTTTTCTTATCTGAATTATAATTTCATTTCCTCTAATAGTAATTAGAAATGTGTTATTGCCATTGGTTGGAATTCTGGGGGTTGGAGGTGAGGGACAAGGGTGGTGGGGGAGAGGTGATGGGAAGGGAGTTTCAGGCTGGCTAACATCTTGATATTCATTTTTAGATTTGTTCAATTAGGACTAGAGCATATGGTTTTAATATTCATTCTTTTTGTAACTTATTGAGCTTTCTTTCTGACCTAATATCATCAATTTTAAAAAATGAATACTTGAAAATTTATAATCTAGCCTTCTAATATACAATATTCAATATACTTCAATATACTTAAATAATCTGGTTAATTATATTATTCAAATGATGTCCAGCTACATTGTATTAATTTGATCAATCAAAAAATTAGAGAATTGTCATAGTATTCTTCCTGATAGTCTGTAAATATCTCCTTGTATTATATTTAAAATAGTTTTATTTAATATATTTTATTACTGCTTTTACTTTATCATAAAGATTTATTTATGAATATATATACATTATGACTTTAATAAATATATTGTTTTTAAAAATTTTTCTTTATTGAGAAGTTGTGGGTTTGCAAAACAATCACACATAAAATACAGGATTCCCATACACCACACCAACAACACTTTGCATTGGTATGGTACATTTGTTATCATTGGTGATAGTACACTTTTATCATTGTACTAATAGCTGGAATCCATAGTTCAACTCAGGGTTCCTGGTTTATATAATGTAGGTCCATGGATTTTTAAAAAGTTTTTATTCTGTTACCATATATGCAATCTAATATTTCTCTTTTTAATCCTATTCATATATATATTTAGTGCTGTTAATTGCATTCACAATATTGTGCTACCACCACCAACATCCATTACACAAAAACATTTCCATCATTCCAAATAGGAACATTGTACATTATAAGCCTTAACTTCCCATTCCCTATCCCACCCCATCCCTTGGTAACCTATATTCTAGCTCCTGACTCTGTGAGTTTGCTTATTCTGTTTATTTCACATTGGTGAAATCATACAATATTTGTCCTGTTGTGTCTGGCTTATTTCACTCAACATGATGTCTTCAAGGTTCACCCATGTTGTTGCATCTATCAAGGCTTCATTCCTTTTTACAGCTAATTAATATTCCATTGTGCATAGATACCACATTTTGTTTATCCATTCATTAATTGATGGACATTTGGGTTGCTTCCATCTTTTCACAATGTGAATAATGCCACTGTGAATATCAGTGTGAAAATACCTGTTTGAGTCCCCGCTTTCAGTTCTTTTGTGTATATACCTAGTAGTGGTATTGCTGGGTCATATGGTGGTTCTATACTTAATTCTCTGAGGAACTGCCAAACTCTCCTCCACAGTGGCTGCACCATTTTACATTGAGACCAGTGATGAATGAGTATTCCTATTTCTCTGCATCTTCTCCAGCACTTGCTAATTTCCATTTTTTAAAAATATTTTTATTAGAGAAGTTGTGAACTTACAAAACAATCATGCACATGTATGGAATTCCCATACAACACCCATCCACCAACACACTACATTGTTGTGGAACATTTGTTACAAATTATGAGCTAATGTCATCAGACTATTGCCACTAGCTGTGGTCTATAGCATACATTTGGTATGTTTTTTCCATAAACCCTATCATTAACACATCTTTGGCATTGATGCAAGAATATGACAGTATTGCTGTTGACTATAGTCCATAGGTTGCATTGATTGTATATTTCCCATGCTTCTGCACATTCTTCCCACCTTGCAATAGTGATGTACATTTGTTCTAGTTCATAGAAGGACATTCTTATCTTTGTACAATTCTCATCCACCTCTCGGTTCACTATGTTATTCAGTCCCTAAATTATTCTCTAGCTTTTTTTCAGTTGATATTTACACCCCTAGACTACCCTTTTTGGCCACAATCCCATTTATAAACCATCTGCATTAGTTCTACTCACTATAATGTGTTACCATCAACTCTTTTTCGACACTTTTATAGTCAAGTTAATTAAAACTTCTACATATATCAAGCATCAGTACCCCTTCTCAGTTCTAATAACTTGTACTCTAGGTTTTAATTCCATGCATTCATTCTTTGTATTTCGTTCATATTAGTGAGACCATGCAATATTTGCCCTTTTGTGTCTGGCTTATTTCATTTAGCATAATGTCTTCAAGGTTCAAACATGTTATCACATGTGTCCCAATTTCATTTCTTCTTACAGCAGCATAGTATTCCATCATATGTATATACTACATTTTGTTTGACCACTCATTAGTTTATGGACACTTGGGTTGTCTCCATCTTTTGGCAATTGTGAATAACATCGCTATGAACATCGGTGTGCAAATGTCTGTTCACGTCACAGTTTCCAGTTCTTCTGGATATACTCCTAGTAGAGGAATTGCTGGATCGTATGGAAGTTCTAAATTTAGCTTCCTGAGGAACCGCCAAACTGTCTTCCACAGAGGTTGCACCATTTTACATTCCCATCAACAGTGAAAGAGTGTTTCTATTTCTCCACATCCTCTCCAGCACCTATTGTTTTCTGTTTTTTAAATAATGGCCATTCTATGCAGTGTAAGATGATATCTCATTATCGTTTTGAGACAAAGGGCTTCTTTTCTATGCTTGGTATGTTGCTAAGAATTAGAATTATGAAAATGAGGGTCACATACCATGCTCCGGAGAGAATATTTAATATGCTTACTTAGTGAAGCACACTGTTCTTATAGCTCTGTATATTTATTATTACATTTTCTCCCACAACAGTACTATGTGGTAGGTAAGTCTTACTATCTTACTAGCATTTCATAGATGGTGAAACAGAGACTGAGAGAAAATTTTTTTACAGGGCCTTGCAACTGACAAGTAGTAAAGATATTACTCTCTGGTTGGCTGACTCAGAAACTACTTTGTATACAGTACTTACCGTGACTTGGCAAAGGCCAGGCATGGACTTTTGTGACTGCTCTCAGATACCAGCTCGATAGCCAGGTATGGCTAGGACATGAGCACTCAAAAAGCAGGGACCAAGTGGTGTTTGTTTTTGTGTCCCCAGTACTATTGTACCTGATACACAGTAGATGCTCAGTAAACATTTGTTAAATGAATGGGGAAAAGATTGGGCATCATGGCAGACGTTCTTGATGTCCTATGCTAAATTTTCTCTGCCCACCTCTGATTTCAGTTGCTGTTGTGGTAGAAATTTTCATTCATCCTGATAGCGTCCCACCTCAGGCTCCTGCTGACTCCTTCCACTTCTCTTCCTTCGGCTTTCTGCCAACCAGTTACTCTGGTAGAGTAGTAAATGATAGGCTGCTTTAGGGCTAGCATGATGCCTAGGCGTTGCCCTGAAAGCAATGATCTTGATGAAAAAACAATGTCAAAGGTCCAAAGCTGCTAGAGCTCTCAGCCCAAGAGCTGCATTCCCTGGGGCAAGATCCTCATTCAATGGGGGGATGGAGTCAGTGGAAAAATCTAGCCTCCAGCCCTTTGAAGGCAATTCTGAGGTACATTCTATAACGGCACCTCAGAAGATTCCCAACAGGATGGAGCCCCAGTTGACCACAGTGGTAGCCAGGTTAATGACCCACACTATAGCGGGCTTTTCTTCCTCCCCATCCCACTCTCCCCACTCCCTTACACCTGATCCATGGGATTACCTCCCACATCAACTATCTGTAACAAAGACCTTTCCTCAGTTTCTGCTTTTGGGGAAAGCCAAACTTAAATGGAACAAAATACAATCTCTTTGTTTCCTTTCCTCCGCATGGGATACAGAATTGTAGTATGCATTGAGAAGGAGAATGTATGTACTGTTCTACTATTTATGCTTCAGTTCTAACCACAAAAAAACTTTCAAATTCATCACTGAGGTAAACAATGGAAATCTCTAAAAAACAGTTTTACTATCTACACTCATTTTCCTTAGAATTGTCATTTCAACACTTGAGAAAATAAGCCTATAAGAGAACTATGGTGCTCCCACCCTTTGGTTAGAGGATTTGTCTCCACCCTCAGTTGGCTAACATGTTCATTGTCCTATTGGCATAGCTTACATTACGCTGTGGCTTCAGGGGTGAAGATAACAGTTACAAGTCTGAACTATGAGAATGAAGAAAAACTTTAAGAGGTGTAAACCTCATATTGAAACTGTTCAGGTAGGTAGACCAAGTAAAAATGCTGTAGTAATATTTCCCACCTTCCCCTGCAGTTTCTGGGGACATTTTAGACTGCTTCTGTGTAAGATCCTAGTATCTGACCATTTCCCAATGAGCAACTGATTCAAGATTGGTTCTTATGAGGCAGAGACAGTACAAGTACAAGTAAGAAAATGAATAAAAAAGATGACACTCCTCCTTGTGTAAGGACATCACCTGATATCAAGGTGGGTTTAATTATTGCTAATTCAGAACACAGTGGTGATTTCACAAAATAATTTGAAAATTCATATCACTTTTTGAGAACTGCATTTTGTTGTTGTTGTAATAAGTTTTTCAACCAAAAACACACTAAATAAATGTGCTAGGCCATCATGTTTTCAGAAAAAGAAACACCAAAGTACTTGATCCTGACTGTTTCTAGTCAGAGAATATCAAGGAAGATTTAAAATGTGTGCTATGTTTGGATGAACCCAGAACATTTTGCTCTGTGTACAGCCAGCTTGGAACAACTCTCAAATGCTGACTTTAATTTTCTGGAGTTTTATAAACCAGTTGTTAAATACAGTCATTATTAAAAATTAAAATTTAAAACCTTACAATGAACTGAATTATTAAAAACAAAGTAATAAATATCCAAAAGTTATCAATTCCTAATCACCTTACTACATTTTATTGTTTTTCATGCATTTGAGGTTATTAAATAACCTATTAAATCTATAAGATAGAAACACTATCCTATACATAGTCACTACTATATTGTGATTAGCACACACAAAAAAATTAAGGAAATATTACTCCAGTATTCAAAACCTATTATTCGGTTTAGCAAGAGAGTTTGTCATTGATAAATATGGAAAGCTTTGACCTGTGTCTTTGTTGTTTCACTTTTGCCTTACTCATTAGTATAAACCTAAATGAAAATATCAACCAACATTCATGTTGGTCCTATACTCATTTGTCAATTGCAACTCTAGGTTGGCTACAGATACAAGAGTGGGGCAAGATTCAACTAAAGCATTCTTTGGAAATTGGCTCTGTGTAATTTACAATAAAGAGTATTGTATATTTTATTATTTAATATTAATTGTGGTTACACATTATTTGTATTAGTTAAATTTATAATACATTTATATATACATGTGTTTTTTTCCCCTGGAGAACCAATTGTTAAACTTTACCAGCATATATATGCTAAGTGAGAAAAATGAACATTAGCATCTTCTAAGACTCTGTTCTTTAAAGTGTGTGCTATTTCCATGTGTTTTGAAGCACTCTTATATTTAGATTTTATTTGGCCATAGAGATATTTTGTGCTATATCATTTATTTTTAAGCAATTTGAATTAAACATAATCATGGACTCTAAAATTCTGAAAAATTGAAGAAAATTGGGGGAAAGAAGAAAAGATGAATATAACAAACTTCACTGTATTTTATATGCAAGCTACTTTAAATTTTTTATTACCTATTTAAACTTGCTTTCATTCTTCAAAAATATATTCTGCTATCTGTGAGATTGTTTAGCTGTTTTGTTTATCTTTCTCCATTGAGATTATTAAAATTGTTTTCAATGTATAAGTTTCCATTTAGGGATAGGGTTTTTAAGAGAGGGTTAATATCAACAGTGAGGGATAGGCGTGTATTAAAACAGCATACATGCTTTTTCCCATCCTGTCCCAGAGGGTAGTTAATATAAAGGGCTGAGCTTTGGCCACCCCATTTCCCTGGCTGGGTAGTTAAGTGTTAAGCTGCCTTAGGGCTACAGCCTGCCCAGGAGCTACCCTGTGAGCAGTGATCTTGATGACCTAACAGGGCTAGGGTCTTCAAATGATGTTTTACTGGTGTTATTGATACTACATTGGACGTTCTGCTCTGTGTGGAGACATCCCTCGCCAGCTCTCGGAGATCAGGAGACTCATCCCTTACCTTCTAGACGAACATTGAGTGAGGAGGATCTACTATGGGCACAGTGGGATACACCACTGACTAAAACAGACTTTTTACTCTAAAAGCTTAACCAGCTCCATTCAGGTCTCAAATGATCTTATCTGACTCCATAGCGGAGTAATGTAAGGCTGGACAAAAATTGGCATAAAAACATAAGCTTAAATTTATGTGATAAAAGGCATTGGCTTTTTGAAATGACTCTTAAGGCTGGCTCGATTTGCATTCTACTTAAGGAATTGTACTAGGAGAGAAGACATGAGGTCTAATCCCATGCATACTGTGTACTAGCTGAATAAAATTGGACAAGATGGTTTACTTTTTTGAAGTTTAGCTGCTTTATCTATCAAATATAAATAATACCTGATTTCTCTGAAGCCATGGGGCAGACCAGATGATCCTTAAAGGTTGCTGTGGCAGTTTGATATTATTTATAAGTTCCAAAAAGAGATATTGATTATGTTTGTAAACGGGTCTGTTCCTCTGGGCATGATAACCTTTGGCTGATTTAAATTCAAAGGCTTTATGTTTACTTGATTAAATCAAGATTAGGGCTTTGATTCAACCATGTCATTAGGGCAATTCAGTTTGAGAGCCCACCCCCTTTGTGGGCTGTATAAATGACACTCAGTTAAGGAGACACACAGAAGTAGATACACAGAGAAGAAACAAAGAGGAATAGAGAGAGCTCCATAGACATGGAAGAGGAGAGAACTTGTCAGCTTTGATCCTGCGGCCCTGGGAAGAGAGATGAGCCATTTGCCTAATAGTTTACATCTGACCTTGTGAAGAGAACAGAGCAACTGAGCCCAGAAAGAAACAAGTCCTCCAGCCTACAGCTGAGATGGGAAGAAGCTGGGCCAACAGAACCTTAAGAGGAAGGAGGAAGGCTGAGCCCTCACATATATCGGCAGCCATCTTGCTTCAACATGTGGCAACAGACACTTGGTGAGAAAGTACCTCTTATGGTACCTTGAGCTGGACTTTTTAGGGCTTTGTAACTGTAAGCTTCTATCTCAAATAAATACCCTTTATAAAAGCCAACAGATTTCTGGTACTTTGCATCAGCACCCCTTTGGCTGACTAATACAGTTGCTTTGAGTTCTAAGCTTTATGATTATGTAATTTCATGGCATTTATGAAAACCCTGAATTGATGCTTTGCAATATACTAACTAAAGCTTTATTTGTTGGTAATCCTTGGTGATTAAACTCTAGCAGGCCATCACAGGCCTGTATTTAAACAAATACACTACAGTGCTTGCATACATTCCAAAGTATTGTGAAAAAAGCAAAGCTACAAAGTGGCTAGAAATTTTTCTGGAAGCATTATTTTTTTGTGTTTTTAAGATTTACATTAGTCATGCCATATGTTGAGAGAAAGAAGTTTGTCATTTTCTTTCCCATGCATTTTTATGCCATTGGAATAAGAGGCTGTAGGGATTATGAACTGCTAACCTGTGGTTTGATCTATTCCTCAGTTACTGAAGGACTGCTCTTGTTAATATAATCAAAGAGACGTATCTGGAAACAAAAACAGACCATTATGTGTGAAACTAAGAATCACAAAATGTCAAATACATGTGGGTATATCTAATTAATGAAGGGACTATCACAACAAGGGGAAAAGCCATTTGTCTCCTTTCCATCATTTTGGTTTGAGGCAGAATGCTGACTTCCCAGCCATTCTGAGTGCAGCTGAAACACACCATACCAGCTGTTTTTCCATGACTGCTTGAGTCTTCACTTACCACTTTTCTTAAGTTTACAAAATGACTTCCAATAATGGCAGAAGGATATTCATTGATTGAAGATCTCTCACAAAAAGACACATTTAGCAACAGGAGCCCTTTAGATTAGTTTTGTGGGCTGGAGAATGACCTACAGCTGACTCTCTCAAATGATAAAAGTGTTAAAGCTTTATTAAATGAGCTAATCATTAGCCAAATGGGGAGGACCTGATCATGAAGACCTTCTGGTGACTGTAAGGAAAATAGTTGTTTTAAGTAGAAAGTAGATTATTCAGGTCCCATGGACTCCATTTCTCTTTTAGCCTCTATTTCCCCCTTCTTTTTATGCCTCCCTTCCTCCTTCAATATCTCTTCCCCTCTTTTACTATCTCTCTGAAACTTGTCAGGAAAGGTGCAGTTATATCACAATAGAACAGCTTACCCCAGTCCTGAAAGAAAACACCCCACTTCCTCCAACTTTTCAACATCCCTCATGATGCTGTCCTAGGATCCTGGACTGTTGGCTTGTATCTTCTGAGCTGCTTCAGATGCCATATGGTTTCAAATTATGAGGACCTTTCCATGAAAATAAACTAGCATGAAGCCCTTGGGTCATTAGTTCTGCCTGGATTGAGTGTTGCAAAGAGCATAATCCTCCTTCTTTGAAAGGAAAATTCATGAACAGAAAGATATTGTAAGGTTCTGTGTATTCATTAAGAGCAATGTAAAAAGTTAGAGACCCTCAATTTAAGCTAAGCTGGGCAATTTAAGAAAATGTACCCATAGCATAAAGCTCCATGTATGGATTGTCCTTGCTCACTAACAGCTGTGTAGGATTTGCCATTTCTTCCATGTTTTATGTGATGATAGTGGATGCCGGCTCTTAGCTTCCAATGCTGATTGCTATTCAGGGACCGGGATTCTGGATCTGATCCAATCATGTGGAATCTATTTTGGACCCGTCATGTCACACTTGAACTCTAAAATATGCCTATTGGTGAAAGGTTCTGTTTATCTTTCTCTTTACTCAGACTCACACAGAAAATGGAGTTCAGCCCTCACACCACTGTACTTTTGCTTTTTTTTTTTTTTTTTTTTTTTTTTTTTTTTTTACTGTAAATGCTCTTAGAATCCCCAGCAGCAGCAATAGAAACAACAATTTTCAGAACTTCCTGATACGGGGGCTGGTTTTTCCTCAGCCCAGTGGTCTCGGCCTTCTGCTCACAACGTGCTCTGCTCTTCCATTTTATTCACTCTTTTCTTCAGAAATCTCCCATATGGACAATTAAGACTGCGATTTACGCTGGTTTCCTTCTGCTTTGCGCACAGCAAGCGGCTCCGCCCTTTCCTAGGACCCCCGCCTGTGGCTGCCTCTTCAGAGGAGGGATTCCACCATCGTGCAGAGCAGCCTTCAAGGAATGACAGAGAGCACATCGGGGCACTTCGTAGCCAGAGGAGCACATGTGGTGCGTGAGGAGAGCAGAAAAAGCAAACTGGGAGAGGGACAGGCTGCAAGGCACTGAGAGAAAAGAAGTAACCAGATCTGCTAGGGAGCAAGCATAGAGTCAAGACAGGAGGGCTATGGGGTCAAACCCTTTTGGGCAGAGGGAAGAATTCCACATTTCATTTCGAAAGATGAAAATATAAGGGATGCTCTTTGTACCTCTGTCAAGTTCCAGATAACAGTGTGGTTTTCTTTCTAATTCTTCATTGCAACCAAAGTGATAATAGAGTCTTGGGATTACAGTTTCTGGTAAGATTATTTTGAACGCCAAGTATAGACCATTGGATAAAGCTTTTTTTATATTCTCCTTCTCCTCTGAGTTCTCTTTTCTTTCCCCTTGAGTAGTGAGCCAAGAATGTAGGCCAGACTTTCTGGCTGCTCCATCTTGTGATTTAAGCCTGATACAGTTGTCTACAGTCTTTTCTCTTGGTGAGGGAGGGAGGAAGAGGAGGAGAAAAGTGGGAAATATTCTTAAGGTTTTTTAAAAAATAAGTAACTAATTTTAGGAGGAAGCCATTGCTTTACTCTGGAAGGCCTCTGAATCCTCCAACTCCGTGATGCCTTTGAAAGGAGACCCCATATGCGATGTGACATGATTGACAAGAAATTTGTTTGAAATGACTGAGAGGCCCTCATTAGGCTGGGACTCCTCGCCATCTGGGTTTGAGTTTTGATAATGGGGTCAGGCTCTCTTTTGGTCTGTGCGTTGAATAGCTCAGCATAATTTGTTAGTGATTGTGGCTAAAACGCAAACATTTTTTAGTCACATTCACAGGAATTTGAGACTAACCGCAGTCTTGGGGTACAACAGTGAGAAAACGCTTTCCAGCTGCACGACCATACTTGGCGACCCAGTTGAGAAGTGCTCTAACAAAGCTGCCAGTCTCAGTCCGGGCTGGATGTGTGCCATTGGAAACAGAAGTGCAACTTTATCACTTGACTTCAAGAAGAGGTTTCCCAGAGGCATATGGAGACAATATACAAGGCAGGCCCCGTGGAGGAAGCTCCTCTTTCATGGTGGGGAGTTGGGGAGGGTCCCCACATGCCAACAGGCTTGAGTCTGTGATGAGCAAGGAAGGGAGCTACGAGGCAAAAGAGGGGCCAGACCAATATTTTTTTCTTGTAGAAAAAATTCAGTTGATTTCTGCCTGAATTATAGCACAACACATTAAATGTGAGGCTTTATATATACCCAGGAGAAAGAGACTAAATAAAAGGAGCTACCTCACAAACCAGCACCAACAAAACCCTTCCTCACCATGTGAGTTATCACTTTCAGAACTTTCCCCCAAGGGCTTGCTGTACTTGTATAGAATGGAGCAAAAATAATTTTTATTTTATTTTAGTGATACCAACAGCCTCTTCAAAATCAGAAGTGTTCTTTGAGTCTCTGGTGTCAATTTTAGTTCTTTAGTTGAGGAAATGGTAGAAACTTTGGATGGGCAGTTGAGAAGCACAGCGCCCAGCTTAGCTCACCCAGAAGAATCTTGGGATTACAAAGCCCCAGGTAGTCTTAGCAGAAGCAAAGCACCAGGAAGAAGTCAATTAAAATTTTTGTATTATTAATAAAATGTGTTTTTTTAAAGCCTACAAACAAGAAGGCTAGCAGACTCTGGGTGAGAACCCATCACTGTCTGAACAGACCCATAACTTTGAAAATCTCACTCTGCAAAAATGTACTGGATGGATACTGCCTCTCGCAGATTTTATCTGTCACTTGCTGATAGCTATAGCATATGGATGCTATTCCAGATTTTCTGTTGGTAAATATATAAGAAAGTGTATGATTAAAAAACAATTTAGAAGCATTGAGGTCATCAATATTTTTTTTCCTTAAAGCAAAAGGAAGTTTGAGAAACACTGGTCAAAAGTACAATTAAAGAAATGGATTAGGAGAGAGCACTCATTTGATTGCATTGATCTTCTTGTGAATCATAACTATACTTCCCCAAATACTTTTAAAATTGATCTAGTTTATTTACCAAAAGGGTAAAATTGAGGATGTCTTTAAAGACTTAGCTACAAGGATGTCCACTGTAGCACTGTGTATAACTGTAAAAATTGTGAAATATTTTAAAAGCCCAAAATTAACGGACCATTAATTATATATTGGCATATACATGCAATAGAATACAATATACATGTCAAAAAATATCAGCAGAATACTACATATACATAAAAAGAACAGAGAAATGCATTCTTCAAATCGATGAGATGAAAAAGCAGGCTATGAAATAGTACACACCCGGATTTGGGATTACGGGTATTTTCTATTTTCTTCTTTTTAATCACCTTTTATCTATTTTCTTCTTATGATACTCTTCTGATAATCTCTATTACCTAATGTCTCTACAACGATCATGTGTTGCTTTGGCAATATGATAAAAACAATTTATAGTGCTTTTAAAATTTAAACGTACTGAACCTCTTAATATATATGTACTGATGAATTATTTTATGTTTTGTCTAACTCTAAAATCATAAGAGCAGACTAAAAATGTATACTTTCATAAAAGATAACTTTTAAAAAAATAAAGATGAAGTTACTGGCAAGAAGGTATAACGAAAGGGAATAATCATATTAAAAATGTATGTTATGAAATCCTAAAACTGTTAAAGAGGGGCATAGATTTTTCTCTGGCCTTCCTGAAAACTATACAAAATTGGCAAAAAAAAGTCTCAACATTTGTGAACTAGAGGTATACTGAGTAATCAGGAGAAGCACATTGTTCCAGGCTTCAAGACCTGAGTTTTCTTTTGTGGGTTACTTTGGCATAAGTAGAGAATGAGGGAGTAAATGGCAGGCTCATAACATTGTTCTAAGAAATTATAGGAACACTTTCACACAACTGTTCTATGGACCAGACTACCTCTTGCACAGCTCCAGAGGGCACTGCTCACATAATTTTCTAAGGGAGGCATCCACTGGAATTGTGTCCTGCTGCCATATGTGGTAGCCCTGTTCGTAGGATTCCTTAATCAAGCTGAGGCCAAAGCATTGTAGTTAGAAAAGTTAATTCTAGAAGTCCCATCGTTATTCAGTTTTCTGGTGCTTTAAATCAGTCCCTGGGTAAAATGAATGGAGAGTGTATCTGTCAGGTAATTGTTTCTGAATGTTATTTCTCATGCTTGAGCTTTCGGGACATGTTGGACAGTTGGAGGGATGGACTGACCTGTTAATTTCTTCACCCATCAGCTCAATGAAAGCTGGGCTTAAAGAGCTCCTCCTAGGCTCACTGTGACCCACTGCATGTTGAAGCCCTATAAACTTAATATTATGTTAATTTGGGATTCAATTCATTGAAATATGATTTACTCTATAGAAAATGTTAACATGTTGTGTCAGAACACTCAAGTCTGGCAGACTTTCCTCTGTCCAACTCTCGTTAAATATTTCCTCAAAAATGCTAACATCTAGACAGCCATATTTTCTGAAGTAAGCAAAGAATTGCATTTTTAGCTTTCAAAAGTTCAAAGGCAAAGGACAGATGAGGAATGGGTAGCCATAGGGAGTAGCAATTAAGAATACAGTTTCTGTAGACACAGATTGAGGTGTAAAAGCTTTATATTGCTAACTTGCTGTGTAACTGGCTAAATCACTTACCTCACTAAACCTCAGTTATTGCACCTGTGAAATGGGGTTAATAATGCCTAACTCATTGCACTGATATGGGAGTAAAATATGATTTATAATTTTGCTGGGCTACATTATGGCAGAGGTCTGAAGGATGAGAGAAAGTAAAACATGATTACCAGAGAAACAGGTCAAATGGTGGGTATGAGAACGGTGAAAATAGAGACTTCTTTTTGTCTTTAAACACGTAAAAGACATTATAAATCTAAATGAATATTGTTCCAGAAACTAGAAGAATGTCTGGAAGATTGTATGTGCTCAGTAAAATTCCAGTTAAGATGTTATCAATAGAATCTTTACATTTGACTTATAATAAATTCTGTAGCAAAATGTTCTAATAGCTCCATTTATTGAGCTTCTTGCTATGTGTCTCACATGGTGCTAAACACTTTTATAGTACCATCTTGTTTAAGGCTCAGTATGACCTTGTGGTTCATAGGTATGTGGTTCATACCAAGAGAAATTAACTTTTGTTTGCATAAGTATCTGTATGTGAATGCTTGGATCAGCTTTATTCATAATTGTCCAAAATGGAAAACAACCCAGATATCTTTCAATTGGCATTTGTGGTACATACATATAATGTAATTTAGTGATAAAAAGGAACTAACTACTGATACTTGTCCATGTTTTCCTTTTGTTCTTTAAGCATATTTAGGACTATTTCTTAAAACATCTTTGTCTGGTTTGTCCGAGGTCTGGTTTTCTTCATTGATAGTTTCTAATGTTTTTGCCTGCTCTTTCGCATGGACTGTCATTTCCTGTTTCTTTGTATGTGTTTTAATCTTTTGTTGCAACCTGAATATCTTGATATTTTAATGTGTTATCTCTGGAATTTAGACACTGAGGCATCTGTTCCTTAACCCTGTACCCAGCTAGTATTATGACAGAAATTTCCTTAAGTGTCAGAAGGTAACAAAAGAATCAAAGGAAAGAAAGGAAGGAAGGGAGGGAGGGAAAGAAAAAAGAGAACTCATAAGCTACTTCTAGGTGCAGGGCAAGTTCTGGGACAGCGAGCCTGCAATGAGTGTCCTGGTTCGATCTTTCAGGCTGCCACTGGACAGACTGGTACAGGCATTCATGCATTCTTACAATGTGCACAAGGGTTATTCTGTGCCACCAGAACAGGGACCAAGGACCTGCACTGGAAGCACAGGCCAGCCTCAGCTGATCTGATGAGAGCATGAGGAAAGGGCCAGCAGTGGTGCCACAAGATCCTACCATTTTAAAGTTGCCTTTTTCTTTATTTAGTGTTCACCCTGTTACTGCAACCTTTTAACTATTTTCTGGAACTTCGAGAAAGATGGTTCTGCCAATTCTAGCTTGTTGCTTAAAGCTTCTATGGGGAGACAGAGCCCTGGAGTGTGTCACTCTGCCATCTTGATGACATCATCTATCACAACATTATTTTTTAAACAAGAAGTGCTTAGGTCAATTTGGGTTTCAGATTAGGCTGAACTTTCCCAGCCTCTGAAGACCACATGATTTCCCATGAGTCCTTGGGAGTCTCATCTGAAATAGAATTGGAGGGAAAGGCAAAATGATTGACAAGGGCAGGTGATTTGAGCTCAGGCATCCTGCTGTGGAGACTCACTTAGGATTCTAAATTAAAGTCAGCCACAGCCTCATGCTGGCTTGTGCTGCCCTGATGCAGACACTGAGTCAATTCTGTGCTAAGTACCTATGATGTACAGATTAGCAAATACAAAGGTTCAGAGTCTCAGTGCACTTTCAGAAACTGAGCATAGTGCCTTTCAGAAACTGAGCATAGTGGTAATAGTGAGGAAATTAACTGGGAGCTGACATGAAGCTTTAAAAATGCATTTTCTAAGCTTTATATGCTTTCCCATGTGGTTATTACCTGCTTCTTTTATTGTGTAATTCCATTTAAACAACACTTTTACCACTCTACTCTCCTTCAAAGCCTTGTATGAGGTGTTCTGGACCTAGAAAAGAAACTGATAATCATTGTGTGCAAACTTTGTTTTGCAATATGCATTAAATTATTAAATCCTCACTCTAAATTTCGGCAGTAAATTATAACTAGGCTAATTTCAAATAACTAAAGTCTCCAAGATGTTAATTCAGTCACCAAAAGCAACACAGCAAATGACAGAACTATAATTTGAATCAACGATTCATGAATAAGATGCAGCCCCTGCCTTCAGAAAGCACAATCTCCTAGGGAAGTAATATATTCAGAGTTGATCGCAAACCAAGCTCTATGCAGATCAGTCCTGCGATGAGTGTGTATCTTAAAGCTTTGCCCATAGTAAGCATTCTATAAATGTTTTGGGTATTAATGAATAGAGAACATGCAATAAAAATGTGGTTGCTAAGTATATATATACCCACCGAGTATAAACTCAGAAATAGTGTCCATTTAACAACAAATATGTAGTTAACCAAGGAATAAAACAGCATAGGATTTGGGTAAGTTTAATCTTTTATCTCCAAAACAACTGCAGTAACAATTTCCAAGAAGCCTCCACCAAGATCATGAAGAGAAATTGTGTTGTAAAGGATCAAGTTGTCATTGGCCACATTTCTTTTTAATCCCTTCCCTTGCCTAGCTATAGCAAACATAAGAGAACTCTCCTCCTCCCAAGGATGTTCTAATGTATTTGGGGTCCTAACAAAGTCAGAATTGAAGGTGGTTTTCTTTTTTCTGATTAAAGGAATTATGTCACTTTTCTCCATCCCCAACTCACCTCCCCAACTATCTATTTGTATCCACAAATTTACATGGAAATCAAAGATAAGACTAAAAAGAAAAGAAAATATTTGAAACATATTCTTCAGCAAGGATGAGAGTGGGAAGCTGCAAAACATTTATTTTAAGAAGAAACAGTGGAGCCTTGAGAGAAAAAAGGCCCCCTCCAAAAACCAGCCAGAGACTGGAGGAGAATGCAAGAATAAGCTAACAGGTGGAAACTGAGCTTTGAACCCAGTCTGTCTAGAGGTGATGTGATGCTGAAGTAGAGATGGGACTGTTGAGAGCTCTGTCTGCAAACTGAAAGAGCCCACTCAAATTGTGAAACATCTAAAAGTACGGGCCTCTTAATAAATAAACAAAGGTGCGGGAGTCTTTTCTTGTTTTACAGCAAACTACTGGTTTGCTGGGGGCCTGCAAGTATTCAGGAGCTTGGTGGCTGGAGCCACTGGTGAAGATCTGTCTCTCAGGAGTAGAGGTGAAGCAGAAGGGCTGCTTGGCCAACCCTGGGAGTGGCAGCACTTGAACTCAGCACATCTTGATGGCAGCCGTGAAGACAGTGGGACTCAGAGTTTCTCTGCTTTACCAGTCTGGGTATCCATAGAATCTTCAGTCAGCAGCTGAGGGAAGGGTAGCAAGGCAGCCTGAGACAGAGGCAGCTCTGCAGCAGTGGGAGCAGAGTACAAGACCAGGACAGTCATCGAGTGTGTGCAAGACACTCCTGCGGACATCCACAAAATGCTTGTGCAGACTCTTCAAGATTTTTCACAATTTGAAAAACTGTTTAACTTTCGATCTGCATCAACATGGGTAATTCTCAAAAGCAAAATGTTGAGTGAAAAAGGGAGATTGCAAAAGGATAAGTACAGTATACACCATTTATTTATATGTTTTAAAATATATGAAACACTGGAATACATATTACAGATGCATATATGCATGCATATGGTAAAATTTTTTTAAAAATGTGGATGGAAAAAAATGCAAATTGCTTCAGCACTGTAGTTACCTCTGAGAAACTTATCTCTGAGAGATGGGAAATCTGGCAAGGGATGCACCATGCTTCCAGTCCACTCATTACATTTTCTACCTAAAACATTTCTGAAGCAAATATGACACAATTTTAATACTTTTTAAATCAAGGTGATGGGGTCTTGTTGTCTGTTCTTTCTAATATATTTGAAATATTTATAAGTTATTTATTTTTAAAATGGAAAAAAAAAACAGGCTTAATCATTAATGTTAAATGGTAAAACATTAGTTTATATAGGCTGATGAGACCTGAGAACTTTGTGTTACACTCATAATTTTACTATCTTAGGGATAGGAAGAAAATGGTTAAAACTAACTCAGGGATCTACTTTCCTTGAGTAGACACATTGAAGATTTCAGCTTTATAATACTTCAGCTGGGTTTCAATTATCAATATACAAAAAAAATTATCTTTAATTGTTGTGAAAGTAGAAATGTGATTTTTTTTCATTATCCATACATAATTCCAAAGGAACTGAGGAGATTTTGTTCAACTTCTAAAACCTTTACCTTTGGGATAAAATCAAGCATGAGAATGTTCAGGCTCCAAAGATGATGTGTAGGAAAGTTCTGAGTGAATAAAAACCTAGCATATGCAGGAAGTCTGTATGTAATTTGAAGTGTAGTCTGCTCAGCCATGAGTGCTATTTTCTATTATCCATCTCAGCCTAAGCTATTTGTCTCCACGTGTGTGTGGCATCTCTTTGACACAAGTTATTTGTTTCCATTGCTTTTATTTCAAATAAATAGAATAGAGAATGGAATCTTTAAAACATGATTCCCTAACTAACTTCAAAGAAAATTCAAAAAATTTTAATTCTTTATGTTTTGTGTTCTTCTTCCCTTCCTTCCCGTAGAACATATTAGGGTTTGGAAAGCACTAAACTAGTTATATTACATTAAGTACTAGGGCACAAATTTGTGAGTTGGAGAAGAGGAGGTAACATTTATTTTACCCCAACAAATAGGACAGGAAGCCAAACATAAAGTTACTTCAGAGATTTGGGGGAAAGTTATAGTTTATTTTCTTTTGTACGACTATGTAATTTTTGGTGGTGGTGGTGGGTTTCTTAACACCAAACATTTGGTCTGTGCTAATAGGACTATGGAGGACATTTCAGTGGTCCTGAGAGAGGGCTGCAATAGCCTCAGACACCCCCTGCCCCTCCTCTTATGCAGACTTTCTCTGCATCTCAACACAAGAAACTGATTCTTGCTTTCACCTTCGCATTTCAAAGTGATTACTCTGGAAACTTCTACCATATCTATATCACACACACACACACCCCCCTACACTGAGAGTCATCACATCCTAACTGGTGTGGCTATTTAGGCTGGTGTTAGTCCAGCCACTAAACCTTGTTGGGATTGGAGCCTTGAGCTACTCTCAAGCCTACTGGGTTAGGAGCCTAAAAGTCTGCCTCTCCAAGATTTACCTCTCTATAAGTTATCTTGATATGGTGGGGAGACCATAAAATTTGGAGTCAGACAACTCTAACTGCCTCCGATTTGGGAAGCTGCTTAAACTTACTTGCTAACTTGTTCATCTCTAAACAGAAATGATAAGACTTCCACATAAAGTTCTGGTGAGCATTAAATTGAGTTAGTGCATGTATAGTGCCTAGCACATAGTAGACACTCTATAAACTTTAGTTTCCATTCCTCTCTTTGCCAGGCCCTTCTATTTGGCATCTGGTATCAGCTTCATATACTTCAAGCTTCAGGGCTTAAATATTTTTCCAAACCAAACCAAATGAAAACCATGTCAACCACAAAACTGTCTTCCCCTGCCTTCAGCTTCAATTGTGTAGTTTCTCTACCCACCCCCATTGGATATCAACCCCATTTGGATATCAGTGGCAATTCATTTTTAACTACAAATTTTCATGCCATTTGGACCTTATGATTTGAGTTGCTGGCTATCTGATACACAGAAAGATGCACCAGACCAAGCAGATGACTTTGTGACTGATGGAGAAGGGGAGAGGTCTGCAGGTGTACCAGAGAGGAATATGAGAGTATTGGTACACTAGGCTAGAAATAAAAAAGCTGAACTGAGAGATGTTAGATAAACTGTGTTCTATTGAAGGTCTGGAGGTGGTCGGCAAGCATATCATGTGAATAAAGATAGTGAACAGTAGTGGTTTCTTTCCAAATAAGGAGTGTTCAAACTATGCAGCCTCTAAATGATTCTGTTTACTAAGTTGACCAACTACTGGCATTATATTCGTTCATTCTTTCATTTATTCAGTCAACAATCATTGAATGAGCACCGGATTAGACCCAATTTAGGCACCTCCACCAATTTGCTTGGCCTCCTGTCTCTCAGTCCCTCTTCTCCCCGCTTGGTCATGGATAGGTCCTTTGGCCTAGGTATTGACGTGGCTGCAGCTGCAGTTCCTCATCTCTGAGCAACACCCACTGTCTGGGTCTCCTCCAGGTGATTGCTAGGCTCCAGCACCACCTCCATCATGCCCATGGCAGCAGGAGCCACGCAGATCTAGAACCCAGGCCTGACCTGACCCAACCTACACTGACCCTTCTTCCTCCTACCACTTTTCAACTCAAATAGGCACTATAATGCAGGGCATAGAATGTGGTTTCCCCAAGGGCTGCCCAAAGTGTAGGGCTGGGAGAACCTACTGGAAAACTTTGATCAATAAAAGAAAAGAAACAGGATATAAATTCCTCTCCCTTTCTCCCTCCAGTACCCTGTTCCAAGGCACATCTTTCATGTCAGAGCAACTGGTTGTGTCTCTTACGAAGTTGCAGCCAACTTGGTAATGGAGAGCCCTGGCTGTGACCTTATATTTGTTTATCCTTCTTCCTTACTTCACTTCCTCTTTCTTACAGTCCTCTGAGACTTCCCAATAAAGCATTAGCACTTGAGCTTTGTCTTGGGCTTGTTTCTGGGGAACCCATCCAAGCCAAGACAAGCAGCTAGCATGAGCCAGACAGCATGCTAGGTATGGGATCTGACATGGTGAACCAGTCAGACATGATCCCTGCCCTTATGCAGCTTTCAATACAGTGGAGAGATGGCAACAAACTGCTAAACAAAAATAAAGAGAAGAAAGCACAGTTTGTGATGAGTGCTATAAAGAAAAGGAGCTGGCTTCTGATAGGTAATAGTGGTGGGGTGGTGGGGAACAAAGCTGATGCAGTTTAAATATGGAGATCTGGGAAAGCTCTTTGAGGAGGTGAGACATGAGGAACAAAGAATGTGAAGAAGCCAGCCATGATCAGAGCAGGGGAGAGAGAATCCTCAGCTTCCAGAGTGGACAGGATGTAGTAGTGCCCTAAAGCAAGGAAAGGTTTTTTGGGTTCTGGGCACTCAAGGAAGATAAGGGTGATTGGAATGTTATGATCAAGATGGAAACAAGCCACTGTATATTTTGTCATAACTTACAAAATTGTGCGGGACAAAGTGTAAACTAAAGTGTAAACTGTAGTCCATGGTTAGTAGCAATGCTTCAATATCTGTTCATCAATTTAAACAAAAGTACCACACTAATGAAGGCTGTTATTAATGTGGGAAAGTGTGGGAGCGGGAGAGAGTGGGGCATATGGGAATCCCTTATATTTTTTATCTAACATTTATGCTATCTAAAGCTTCTTTAAAAAAATAATAATTATATTTAAAAAAGACAATGAGAGACTGACTTGAGGCTGCGGAGGATGCAGGAGCCAGATACTGCAGACTTTGTAGGCTATTGAATAAAAGCTACGAGGAAGCCACTAAAATGCTTGAAGCAGAGGTGTTGCAATAGAATCGAATTGAATCTTAATTCTAATTCTCACTCAGGATTTTCCTTAATTTACTTGAATAATACCTTTTATTTGTAACTCTAATAATAAAAGAACAGAAGGATTATGGAAATAAATGCATGGGAGGAAATTTTAGAGCATATACTATGAGTCAACATAAGTATAAGTATATATTTATATCTATGCATACATATCCCAATACATGCAAAAATATAGATTGTGGGCTACTCGTAACCTCTGCTCTCTCCACTCTAAAAAGTTACTATCTATTATAATTCTAAATTATTTTTTGTCCAGCTGGTCCAGCAGTGCTTGCTGATCTGACTCTTTTTCTACTTTGATCCATGTTCATTCATGTTGCTGTGATTATTTCCTTGTATTAATTTCAGAAAATTCATAGTATCCATGCCTGCAATTTTTTAAAGTACAGAGCTCTTCTGCTTCAATTAGAGTTTCTTCATTAAGTGTAGTTCTTTGCTATGGCTGTCATTAGTGTAATCTGCTAATTCACAAATTCACAAAAGTACAGAAATACATTCTGCTAATGTGCACTGCAAAATGCCCTATACAAAATGGCTTCTACACAATGTCATTTACAAAATGCCTGCTACAGCTGCCAGGGGAGGGTTTTTATAGACCAACTTGGATTAAGGAGAAAACAATATATCCTCTAGGCAGACCAAGTTCTCCTCTATAACGCTGAAGGCTTCTCGCTATGGTTGCTACCTTTCTTCAATGGTTAAATGCACCCAAACTGCCTCTCTGGAGTTTTCACTGCCTCGCACCTCCTTAGGTTGATGTTATATTAACAAAGAGGTGGCAGAATTTTTTTTAGATTATTTTAACAAAGCATTGACCCTTGTGAAAGTTAAAATCAACTATTGATATTGCCCTAGACCAAGTCATACCCAGGGAGGGTTGGCAGAAACCCACATGAGAGGTTTTGGGGGCAACAGATTGTCGAATGATCAAATGTCTTTTTCTGGGCAGAGATTTCACCATGTAGATCCATCCCTTTTCCTCTGTGGGAAAGCGTTGTCAATCCAGGGGATGTCAGCAACACTTTAGCATGGATTTGTTTACAACATTGATTTCCAGATTTCAGTTGCCTGAAATGGAATAGAAGATGGAACAGATTTTGACAGAAGAGATGGATGAACGCTGTCTGGAAAGGCAGAGCTACCAGGGAGGTCTATAAACAGAGGACCCAGGAGAAGGCTGGGTGCCCAGGGGAGGTGATTGCATTGGTGCTGAAAGCAAAGATGGTTGTGGGCCAAATTCTAACTCCAGCCTGTTGCCTCAGGCAGCACTGTTAGCACGCAAAGTCACATTAAAGGGCCCTCATTCAAGCAGATGGTGGCTTCAACAAAGAAAACAAGATGACCAGACCCAGCTTCAAAGAGGTAAAACACCAGGGGAAAAATTATTAATGTTTCTTAGAGAAGGAAAAAAAGATGGAAATGATACAATGGGAATAATTTATTTAAAAGAATCAGCATTATCAAGTGTAACATGGTCATGGGCTCTTTTCAACTTTCTACCTGTGTACAGATTGATGAGGAAATCAAGTTATAATGTATTGAAATCTAAATAAAATGTGTTACAGACCAGAACGTGTTCTTATATCTGATTTTATTTTATGCCCAGCTGTTAAATAGCTGGGAGTAATTTAGGAGGTTTGAGAAGGTCTCTCTGAAGAGAAGATACTTAAATTGAGTAATGAAACTTTGAGCAATCAAAATGAAGTTCTGCCTCTCATTAAAAAACTTTTACTTCACCAGAAAGATAGAATGCAATGTTTTGGCTTGACTAATATGTAGACACAAGTTAATTTTTACATTCCATATTTAATAAAGCCTAAATTCTACAGAATTTAAACGAATGGATAAAATAAAAATTATTTGTTGCTTATCTTCAGATGCACACAGAGAGATGTGTATACTAAAATTTGCACACATGCTTACATGTATATTTATGGACTTTATTAAAGTATGAACCTGTGATATGTACATTTTAAATCACATGGTATCAACCAAATCTACTTATTTCAGGTACTTTCTCGTCACTAATTCCATACCCCAAGTTCCACCTGCAAACCCTGGCCGAGGTTAAATCAGCCCAAATTTCAGGATTCTTCTTCATTGGCGCCATATGGTGCTTGTTTTGACACTTTCTTCTGGATTTTGATCGTCATTGCTGCTTTAACCTCGCTTTCATACACGGAATTCCTCGGCTCCTAATTCGTCTTCATCTGGCTTCCATTTGATCTATGGTTTCTGGGCACTAGTAGCCCCTAAACGTTGTTTGCCAAATGTGTCTATACCTTCCTGATCCTGGCTGCTTACACTGTCTCCAAAATCTGGTTCCAAATATTATCCTGAAGTGAGCACATTAAACGTCTTACTTTCAGGCTGGTTAAACAAAGATCTAACATTTAGGAGGGGTATGAATTTGGCAGACTAGCTTTATCTTTTGGTTCCTTTATTTGTTTAACTAAGTTTTGAACTTCTACCATATACCATATATTGATGACCCGATCAGGTTCTCTGTGTTGATTTTTGTGTATACAAAGATGAATAAAACAGAGTGTCTAACCCCCAGGGATCTAGAACCCAAGGTAGTAGGTGAGAAACCATACAATAAATAATTTCAATATGAGATAGTAAGTGTTGGAATTGTGGCTAACACAAAATGAGAGGAAGCACAAAGAAGGGAACAATCAACTCTACTTCGAGGCAAAGGATCATACATTCCAGTTTTCCCAGGAAAGTCTTGGTTTATGATTCTTGCCCCTGTATCCATTAGAGTTTAGTATTATTCTCACCTTCTTTTATTCTTTAAAGTGTCTTAATTTAGGCAAAACATATATATACATGGTGACTCTACTTACCAGGAGGTCAAGAAGATATAAGAAAAGAGATCAAAATTGTAAGGACTTTGCCAATTTGATGAGACAGAAAAAGAAATTACTGGCAAAGAATGTAGGCCTAGTGGTCTGAGCAGTGTGTGACTCTGGAGAACTATATGCATTTCATGTGTCTGCACCACATGGGAGAGGGTGGGATACTTTGGTTGAGAGAAGAAACCAAATGTTGTAGGCAACGGAGTCACATTAAAGTTTTTAACCTAAAGAATGGCCAGGCTACATTTGCATTTTAGTAACATCACACAGCAATAATGTACTGAATAGATGAGTAGGGGATAAAACTTCAGGCAGACAGATTAGTTGGGAAACCATTGTAAAACTTTAAACAAGGGGTGATAAGGGCCTAAGCTAAGGCACAAATATGCATAGAGAATAAAGAATGGGTTTTAAAGGTGTTCCTCAGGTAGTTGATAGATGCTTAAGGTTTATCTGATTTGGAGAATAAGAGAAAAGAAGTCCCGATCAATGCTCAGTGGAGAAATGGAGCTATAGATAAGAAATTTATTTTTTAAAAAAGTATGGGCTACAAGTACAAATATGGGAAAGTGAGTAAGAAAGGGCAAAAGGCAAAGAGAAAAAAAGCCCATAGCCAGAATCTGTCCTAACTTTATCAGCATAGCATGGGACTATGGATAACAAATGGAAAATGTTTTAGGAACAAAATATGTAGGAGACTCATATGACGAATAGTTTTGTTTCAATAATTATGATTAATGTTGGCACTAGAACTTTAACTGCCAACAACATTTTTGTTATTTATTGAGTATCTTATTCTTTTTGAATATGATAGCACTAAAATACTCTTATATAATAGGAATTTCTTATAGACAGAATAAAAATATTCTCCCCCAAAGATTCATTTTGCAATGATTAATATGTATAATTAAAGCTATTGGGAAAGCTCCCAGTCACAGTAAATGAGTCAGCAGTAAGCTCTATTTATGATAGCGTGTGTAATTCCCACAGTCCTCACATTTGGGCAAAAGCAGACCACCCTACATAAGGAAAGTCTTGTTGGTACAGCAAAGTAAAAGCACATTTGAAGCACTTCTTTCAATTGACAGGTTTATTTCTCTAGAAAGAAACTTTTAAATAGCTTTAAACCTTCTGGGAACTTGAGTTAGACCTTTTAGAGTGGCATTTTTACCTGTGGGCCTCTGTGCTTGCTACTCTCTCTGCCTGTAACATGCTTCCTCCATCTTTTTCTTTGGCTAATTCCTACATACCTTTCAGGCTTCATCATTAATGCCATTTTTTTCCAGGAAACGGTTTCAGATTAAGTTAGTTCATTTTCTATATTATAATTGGTTGTACATTTTTCTGAAATTTCCACTGGTCTATAAGTAAGTCCTAAATAGATAGTTTATGCAATGAAGACTGTTTTAGTTATGATACATAAACATTTCCACTTAAGTGTAAAGTCATAAATAATGCTTAGGTTTTTCTAAGCTTGTTGGAATTAATTACAGTACAACCTGACAGCTAATGTTTTGTAGTTTCCAAGAAAAATTCCTGAAACACTATTTGAAGATTCATGGTATCTTTAGAAGTTTATCAAGGTAAAATTCTCTTCCATTCCAATAACTTACAGCTTAGTAAAGTTTCATGCTTTGGACTACATAAATTAGGAAGGTGCTAATTAGGACAATACTTATAAATGAATTCAGAGATAAATAAAACTTAAAAAAATTATTTTTCATTTTCAAGGTTGTATTCACCAAGAAGATGGAATTTGTTTAAGAGCAGTAAAATTAATATATATTTTTTTAATCAAAGGCTTATGTAATAATGAAATGCACCAAATGCTTTCAGTTTCTGGTCTTAGAAATTAATTTTAGTAAGAACATCTCCATCATATATTATGTTAAATTAATTTGATTAATAATATTCTGCAAGTGTTTTACATTTATTAGTAGTACCCTCTATTTCTTAGAGTATAGTATAAATGCACTAAGCAAAAATATTTTTCAAAAAGCAGTCTAAAATTCAATAATTTAATTAAGTCAAATTAGTTCCCTCCTTCCTACTCCATTTTTCATGGTTAACTACATCCTACCATATCATGTAATCTTTGACCAATAGCTTTTGTTTTTCTCTAGTAGCGGATGCAACAGTGCACCACTCAGATCTCCTTCCAAAATTAACATACTCATTGCCTCAGTTAACTGGGAGTGATGGCTGCTGAGGCTGACAGCTAAGTCCCTGTCTAGGAATTGCCTTTAGCTGAAGAAAGCTGCTTCACTCAAGCTTACCCCTGTTCTCAGGGGGCACCCCACATTCAATGACCAGTCATTGAGGGGTTCAAAAGCTCAGTCCCCTTACCTCAATGTCAGATATCCTTGAATGACCATCCGAGCCTCAGAGTTCTGTGTGGTATCAGCTGACAACTCTATTGCAGCTGCATCATAGTTACAATCTTGCTTTCTTTGCCCTCTTACAAGCGTTATCCCAAGAATAATCCCCCAGTAAATCACCTGAATGAACGTTATAACATCTTAGAGTATGTTTCCTGGGAAAACCGATAGTTGATGCTAATACTACTCTGAGGAAGCAGGTTTTAAAATGGGATTTGGAAGAGGATCCCATCACAGGTGATCTGTGGATTATTGTTACCCCTATCATGCCATGGTGCAATTGGTAAAACTTTTACTGATGGCGAGTTCAGATGGGATACCGGAGGAAGGCCGTTGCAATACCTTAAGCATTTGAATGCTTCTGGGGAAGTAATAACTATAAAGATTATGAAATCAGATGGATCTTGGTAGGGGAAGAAGAAGACAGAAGAAGACAATACAAATTGAGGCTAATTAACCACAAATTTAAGGTAAGTTTGAAAGCAGAGGGCCTCTTTGACAGCATGTAAAAAGATATATTTCATATAGACACAGGAAGAAAAAGCTGAGCATCAGGTGTAGAGTTTTATTAAAAGGACAGCAGAGATCCAGGGAAGGTTGGAGCCTCAACCCCAGCAAGTTTGCTAGTCCAAGATCAGGGCTCTGCTTAGCAAAGAGTGGACCCTGGAATTTCAGAGGGGAAGCTAAGTCAGTGAACTTGAAAATCTTGCATCCCCAGATTACCCTGAACCCTCTGCAAAAGTGGTCCAATCTTTCCAGTCATAGCTACCCCTCCTCCCCCCGCCATTTGAAGATGACGCAGAGGTTGCTGCTTTCCAAGACCATGTGCACTCCTCTTGGGATTTATCCCCACTTCCCCACTGACCAACAAAACAATAATCACTTTTAAATTACAACACAACTAAACCATTAAAGGGCTGAGGCTGATGGAGAAAAGGGACCATACCCCAAAATAACTGCAGAGTCAACTTCAAATGTTCTAGAAAAGCAGCTGAAGGATCAGGTCAAAATGTAGTTGATATAGTAACTGGGTACTCAGGATGCCAGGATCAATATGAGAGCAATTTTACATGATGCAATTTATTTTTGTTTTTTTATTAAAGATTTTTTTCTATGATGCAGTTTTTAGCACCCTAACAACGATCCTGCTACAAGTTTAAAGAAAGCAAAGACACAGTAAATGAAGTAGAGATGCCAGAGTTGCTGTGGCGGACAGTGAAGGAAGGGGTCAAAGGGCTAACAAACCCTAAAGCAATTTATAGATTCAATGCAATCCCAATCAAAATTCAACAACCTTCTTTGCAGAAATGGAAAAGCCATTATATGGAAGATTAAGGGGTCTCAAATAGCTAAAGACATCTTGAAAAAGAAGAATGAAGTTGGAGGACTTATACTTCCTGATCTTATAACATATTACAAAGCCATGGTAATCAATATAATATGGCCTGGCACAAGGACAGACATATATACCAATGTAATAGAATTGAGGGCTGTTTTACTTTCCCAAAGGGCTGCTGATGCAAAGTACCAGTAATGGGTTAGCTTTTATAAAGGAGATTTATTTGGGGTAAAAGCTTACAGTTCTGAGGCTGTGAGATGTCAAAACAAGGCATCAGCAAAGATGATTTCTCACAAAAGTCATCTGCCACATGATGAAGCAACATGGCCACTGATCTCTGCTGAGGTCTCTGCCTTCCCCTCAAGAAACTCCTGTCTCCCAGAACTCAGCTGAGGGCAATCAGGCATCAGGCATGTCTCTTACCGGGTCCCCTCTATCAGTCTCAGCTGCTCCGCTTTCTTCCTGAGTTCAGCTGCAAGCTATCAGGCATATGGCTCATCTCTCCGCTGGCCTCAGCTCTTTGAGCCGCTCAGAAGCTTCTCTCCTTGCAGTTCAGCTGTGAGTGAAATGAGTCTTTTCTCTCACATTATCATATCAAATATGGCAGTTTCCTTTATCTGTGTGTGTCTCTTTCTCTCTGTCTCTGGTTTTATCAGACCCAGCAAGAGAGCGGAGACTCAAGGTGAGTCACACTTCACTGAGGTAGTCCAGTCAAAAGGGTCTCACAGCCACAGGAATGGATTAGTTCTCTTTTTGGGATTCATAAAAAGAACTTCAAACTGTCACAAAGGCTCAGAAATCAGCCCTGAGATTTATGGCAAACTGATTGACAAGGTGGCAAAGACCACTCATTTGGAAAAGAATACTCTCTTCAACAAATGGTGCTGGGAAAACTGGATCTCTGTTTGCAAAAAAAGGAGGAGGACCCCTACCTCACACCATATACAAATATCAAACTTAAAAAAAAAAAAAAAAAATCAAAGATCTAGCTAGAGTTATTAAATTCCTGGAAGAAAACATAGGGAAGCATCTTCAGGACCTTGTGTTAGGTAATGATTTCTTAGACTTTATACCCAAAACATAAGCAGCAAAAGAAAAAAGTAGATACATGGGACCTCTTCAAAATTTAAAACTTTTGCACCTTAAAGGAATTTATCATGAAAGTAAAAGTAAAAAGTCAGTCTACATGATGGGAGAAAACACTTGGAGACCACATATCTGATAAAAGATTAATATCTAGTACATATAAAGAAATTTTTCAACTTAAACAAAAAGACAAACAAGCCAATTAATAAATGGGCAAAAGACTTGAACAGACATCTCTCCAAAGGCCAGAAAGCATGAAAAGATGCTCAACATCATTAGCCACCAGGGAAATGCAAATCAAACCCACAATGAGATACCATTTCACACCCATTAGAATGGTTGCTATTAAAAAAAAAAAAAAAACAACAAAAAAATAAATGTTGGAAAGGATGCATGGAAATAGAAACATACCCTCACTGCTTATGGGAATATCAAGTGTGCTGCCGCTGTGGAAGACTGTTTGGTGGCTCCTCAAACAGCTAAGTACAAACCTACCATATTACCTGTATATACAGAAAAGAATTGAAAGCAGGCACTCAAAGAAATATTTGCACACAGGTGTTCATAACAGCATTATTCACAATTGTCAAAAGATGAAAACACCCCAAGTGTTCATCAAGGGATGAATGGATAAATAAAATGTGGTATATGCATACAATGGAATATTATTTAGCCATTAAAAAGGAATGAAGTTCTGATACATGCGACAACATGGATGAATTTTGAAGACGTCATATTGAGTGAAATAAGCCAGATACAAATGGACAATTATTGTATGACCTCACTGATTTGAAACAACTAGAATAGCAAACTCATAGAGTTAGGATCTAAAATATAGGGTACCAAGGGATGAGGTTGGGATGCAGAATGAAAAGTTAAGGCTTAAAATGTACAGGGTTCCTATTTGGAATGATGGAAATTTTTTGGGAAGAGATGGTGGTGATGATAGCACAACATTGTGAATGCAATTAACAGCACTGAAATATATATATATATATGAATATGATTAAAAGCATATATGTTAGATTGTATATATGGTAACAGAACAAAAAAGTTTTAAAAATCCATGCAAGTATACAACACAAACAGAGAACTCTAAGTTAAACATGGACTTTAATTAATAATACAATTATAAAAATGTGGTATCATCAGTTGTAACAACAAATGATCAACACCAATGCTAGGTGTTGGTGGCAGGGTGGTATATGAGAATCCTGTATTTTATGCATGATTTCTCTGTAAACCCACAACTTCTCTAATAAAGAAAACAAAAAAAGGCTGATTAAAATAGACATGTTGAATAGCTGTGCTCCATAAGGCCAAAAGGACAGGAAACATTCCGTATTCCTGTTCCATGAGAAGGCGTAGAGGATATAGCACTTACCAACAGATGAGGAATGAGACAGTGAGGGGTATCTGCACCAGCAGAAGCTCTGTGGAGACGGTCCTCTCTTGACCAGGCTGACCAATGGAGATGTTGGTACAGAATTGAACCCTCTGATAGGAATACAGAGGATAGAATTCCAAAATAATAGAAGCCAGGTGACTGTGCTTAACCATCTAAAGTGAAATAGATACAGTTATGCTGGACAAGATGTTCAAAGTGGCAGAAGAGGGTGCCTGAACTGCATAAAACTGTGGGAATGTTTAAAGGAACCCAGTGAGAAGATAGGTTGGCAACCACAAAGGATATTGCTCAGTATATAAAAAAAAATAAATGTCAGCAGGCAATGGGCAATCACTCCAATAGAAAGTCATGATCTTTTGGCCTGTTTCTTGAATTGAGTTAGCTTTCAGACTCAGAACACACATAGAGAGGAGATGCCAGATCTGCAGGAAGAAAGGCCCAGCAACTTCCCAGCAAGTGTATAAACTAAAGATTCCCTCAGTCTTCCCCCAAAAGAGTTTCATCTATATGCTTGGGGAACCATACACTGGGAAAAAGGTAATAACCAGACACTTCAAGTACTATGGGCACAGGGTCCAAGTTTACGTTGATACCCAGGATACTGTGTGTCATCATGGCCCTCCTGTGATTGTGGGGGCATTTGGCAGCCAAATAATAAACGAATTGGAATGGACATACTTGGTCATTGGCAGAATCCCTTCATTGGTTTCTTGACCTTAGAGGCAAGAACCAAGATAGTGGGAAAGGCCAGGAGAAGCCTTTGAAATTCCTCTCTATTCCAGCCAATATAATAAATAAAAATAATATGGCATCCTGAAATGACAGAGATTTAGAGGACCTAAAGGATGCAACAATGGTGGCCTCTACTGTGTCCCTATTTAATTAATCAATCTTGCCACTACAAAATTCAAATGGACTCTGGTGAATGACAGAGGACTACTGAACACTTAAGTATTAGCCCCATTTGTAGCTACTTTGCCAGATGTGGTATCTTTGCAGGTGCAGAATGACACAACCTTAGGAAGATTGTATGCAGCTCTTGCATATATTCTTTTTCAACCTATCAGGAAGGAGGATCAGAAGCAGTTTGCTTTCACATGGAACAGACAAGAAGAAACTGCCTCCTGTATGGAAAGAGACCTTCCAGGCACTGTTTCCTTCTTAGTAGTGAGGGGTGTGAAGGGCAATAACTTTTTTTTCTTCTTTTTTCTTTCACGGGAATTTCTCTGCCTGCCCCAAGAGATGTCTAAAAGCTTCACTAATATAGCTGACCCCTGAATCTTTATAGGGAGTTTCTCCCATCCTCCGGATATATGTGTCTTACCAAGGCTTCTAACATACCTGCTGCTTCTTGCTCATCTGGTTCTGTTAATATTATGTCTTTGATATAGTAGGTCAATATGATGCTCTGCAGAACATCCAGACAGTCCATGCTTCTTTGGACCATATTGTGATAGAAGAGAGGGCAGGACAGTTAACAGAGTCTCAGGACAAGACTGTATATGTATACTCTTGTCAGTAGTCCACTGATTCTCCAGGGTCCATCTGAATTTTATGTAGATCCCAACATGGCATCTTGCATAAATCACATTGGACCAAGGGACCTACTTTATAGCAAAGGAGGCACCACTGTGAACATATGACCATGGATTGACTGATAATAACACTGCACCCAGAAGCTGCTGGCCTGATAGAGTGATGGAGTGGCATTTTCTTAGAATAGCTGAGATGCCAGCTTGAAGAGGATACCACACAGAGGGGTTCCATCTTCCAGGGTACAATATACACTCTAAATCCATGACTATTATGTGGTATTATGTCCTTATAGGTAGAATACATGGGCCAAGGAAACAAAAGTGAAATTAGGATTGGCTTTGATTATTCCTGTGGATCGAGTTGAAGAATTTATGCTTTCTCTCTCTGCAACTGTAGACGTTGCAGGCCTAGAGGTTCTGAATCCCAGAATGGATAGGTTTCCACCACAGGACATAGAAAGAGTATCTTTAAACTTTGAGCTATGACTACCTCCTGGTACCAGTACCAAAAGACCAGCAGGCAAAGAAAAGAGCCACCATCCTGACAGGGATAATTAATCCTGATCATCAAGAAGGGGTAGGGCTGCTGCTATGCCAGGCACAAGGAAGAATGCATTTGGCAATAAGGTGATTCACTGGGGCCTCTCTTGGCTCTTCCTTGCCCAACTGCATCAGCTATAGACTGAAAGAGGGCAAGATGACCAAGAAATGAGCAGCTGGGTCACCCCAGCAGAAGGAGTATGCAATGTGAAGAAAAAAAGGATGAGAAGATGAATACTGGTTGGAGCCCTAAGAGCAGCAGCAGTGACAGGAACTATGGTTTTGTACCACTAAATTCTTATAATAATCTTTTCAGGAAAAGAAACCAATTGCAATCCTTAAGAGGTTGTTCTCAGATGGGGGTGAACTTTTCAGACAAAGTATATACAGCAAGCACTGAAAGGAATGTACTGTAGTGGATGCTGTGGTTGTCACCCACTCTTTGGGACCAAGACCCTCATTCTTTCAGATACAGGGAGTGATGGCTGCTGCAGGCTCAAAGCTGAGACTTTCTCTCACTACTGTCTTCAGGAGAAGAGAGCTGCTTCACATTAGGATGCTCTCCATCCTGGGAAAACTTGCATCCAAACCCTGGTCAATGGCTTGCCTCAATCTGGGATATTTTTTAATGGTTTGTTTTTGAGGAAGAACCTATTACATTATACATCAATCTCTCCTCTGCCCAGTCCTGCTTCTTTCATTGCCTTACAGGTATTGTTTCTGAGAGCAAGCTTTAGCATGCCTGCAAATCCCCATCACAGAGCCTGCTTCCTGGGGAATCTGCTCTTCAACATCTCAGTTTCCCTTTGCCCCAAAGTACTTCAAAGAATTTGTGATAAATACAGGGCTTAGAGATAAACTTACAAAGAGTAACCTGAAAAAATATTATATGATTTCCTAATTTCTGACACCCATTTTCAGCTTTTACAATCTTTTAGGATACACAGTTCTCCTTGTGTGAGATTTATTGGAAAATTGAAGAAGAGAATTCTGCCTATGAATTTTAATTTTGAGGACACATAGCGGTTGCTGAAATTGCTAGTGGTGAGGGTTGTATTGCTTAAGGAATTTAAATTGCAGAAGATACAAAAAATAGAAATACAAGGTGTGGCAGTTTGAAATTATTTTATGAATCCCAAAAAGAAAAACATTATGTTTGTAAACTAATCTATTCCTCTGGGTGTGATACCCTTTGATTGCATTAAATTCCGTTGAGGGGCCTTTGATTATATTACTTGATAAGATCGATTTATGGCTTTTGATTGGGCTACATCTTTGAGGCTTGAGTCAGGTTGACTCCCTGCCCCCTTGATGAGTCTGATATAAATGAACTCACTCAGACAAACACAGACAAAAAGAGCTCTGCCATTTTTGATCCCACCATGTAACAGAAAGGAGAGGATCGAGCAGTTGAGGCCCTAAGGAGGGATGAGTCATTTGCTTGATAGCTTGCAGCTGAAATTGGGAAGAAAGCAGAGCAGCCGAGCCAAGAGAAGAGGCTCAGTAAGAGACAAGCCCTATGCCTGGTTGCCTTCAGCTGAGCTCTGGGAGACAGTACAGCTCAGAGGTGAAGGCAAAGACCAGGCAGAGATCAGTGGCCATCTTACTTCAACACATGGCAGCTGACTTGGGTGGGAAAGCACCTCTTACGGTGCCTTCAGTTGGACTTTTCATGACCTTGGAACCATAAGCTTTTACCTCAAATAAATATCCTTTATAAAAGCCAACACATTTCTGGTACTTTGCATTGGTGGCCCTTTGGCAAACTAAAACACTAGGCTTTTGGGATTCCTTTTCAATGGGAAACCTAGGTCACCATTCCCAAGAAAAATGGCTTTCTGTGCACTTGCTGTTTGGGGGATTTCCACCAAAGGTTGCATTTCAGAAGAAAGTGCTAGACTCTGTTTTCACCCTAGTGTGTACCTGTCTCTTTTCTCCATCTGAAAACTTTATGGCATCAAAACCAAGAAAAAGAATAAAGTGTCCTCTCTGCATGAATCCATAGTCACTGGTCACAGCTAATCTCCTGGAGAGCAAGAATTCACTCTAGCAATTAGAATTTTGGGGCACAATTTCTGGAAGATGAAAACCCTCATCATCCTGCTTGGTTCACTGACTCTGAAAGGTCTGCATGCTATGTCACAATGCCAAATCCAACATCTGCATTTTGGTTGGTACATGCCTTTGGTGTTGGCATTGGCCCTATGACCACAGTACTTTCTATTGCAGCTATTTTAGTGGCTTGGCTCTTTTTTATCCCCTTGGGTCTTATGGTGGAGCGAGAGGACACCCACAGTGGAAACCAGGACAGTCATCTTAATGAATGGCATAGTACAGCCCTTATGAATGTCAATGTGATTTGCATTGTTTCATAGCATAGCTGGCTAAATTCCTGTCACTGAACGATCAAGTTAAATCAGGCATAAAAGTGATGTGGAGTCTTTTCTTTCAGAAAACCTTTCACAAAAGCACTCTTGTCCCAACCAAGGCTCCCTTTTGTATGCATTCTTAAAGGAAAGTTAAATATTATATATGAATGTGGAGCATGAATCGTATACCATGACTCTACGCAGAGATTTGAGAGGTGAAGGAGTGGCCCCATGCCCTTAGTTGGACCATCTCGCGTGGTAAGGCCATGTGATAGAACCCTGGATATAAAACCGACATCAATGCTTCCAGTTGCGGGATACCCTCCAGCAACCATCTAATTAAACACAGGATTCAGGATCCCTCTGCCACAACTGCAAAAAACATATTTCATCTCCCAAAGTGTCAGAGAAAAGGGAGGGAAATGAACCAAACGCTGAAGCAAATAAAAACATCTTTTTAAAATGTTGCCTGCTTGCTGCCAAATGTGGGCTCAGAGGGAGTGCCACCGGGAGCAAGTTCCACATGGTGAGGCCTTCCTTTGAGAAGCCTGGCTGGAAGGCCAAGAGCATTCAGTAATTAACACTGTCAAAGACTTGTGAGGCCACATTTCAGCAGCTTGACTTGGAAGCGGTCACCCTTCAACGGCACAGCTGGCGTGTGGAGTCCATCGGTGGTTGGCACACGTTTGGGCTCAAACTCTTTGCTATGGAGAATAAGAAATTCTGTGCAGTTTCTTTTGGGGACTTTAACCCTGTTGGGATTGGGGCTTAAAGAATCTGATTTTTAAATAATCAACGAAATGAGAGAATCTAAGAATGCTGAGGAACCACCCCTAGAAAAGGTTACATCATGATGGCTCCATAACAAGATGGGAGCTAGAGAACCCCGAGCAGTTACCTCGGGTCTGGGCATATGGAACTGGCTATTGTGGGCTTGAAAGGGGACTACAGAAACCTTAGGCAGGATGGGTGAAATTGCAAGCCACTAAGTGAGGATTCTAAAACAGAGTATTGTGTGGAAGAATGGCAGCCCTCTCTTGAGAAGAAAAGAAAATTAAGTAGAGGGGAGTAATGGAAGAAACACAAACTGGGAATCAAAATAGCTGGGTTCAACTCCCAAGACAGCCACTCTCTAGCTCTTTGATTTTAGGCAAGTTATTTATTCTTTTTAAGCTCATTTCTTTACATACATATAAAATGAGGATTATGATATCTTATGGGAAATTTTTTTATGAATACATGTAGATATGTATTATACAGTAAATAATCTATGAATCTATGAATCTATACATCTGTGTATTTATATAGCTATCATTTATTGTTCACCTACTATGCAGTTAAACTTTTAGTAAGCCCCTCATATGTGCAGGCAAGCCTTGATATATGGTATTGAACAAAACAGATTCCTGTTCTCTTAGAGTTTATATTCTAGTTAATGAAGAAAACAACTGACAACTGAACATGTAAATAAACAAGACATTTTCAGGTTGTGGGGAGACCTATGATCAAATCTAAACAGGGTGGTGTGATGAGAGAATTCCACTGCTGCTTTAGGTAGGATTGTTCCAGAATGTTTACATACTTTTTCTCACTCAGTTTTGCTGAAACACCTGCTGTGGTAGGCACTGCTATTACCATTTACCAACAGGAGAGGTAGAAGTTCTGTAGGTTAGTGCTGATGGGACTGGCTTAAAAATGTTGGTTTTCAATCAGAATTGGGTGAGCTATGTGGAACATTTATCCTCTTAAGCAGATTCTCAAATCAGTGGCTGTTTCCAGCCCACATTGATCTGTATTTCCTCCCCTTTTCTTCTTTAGGTAAGATATTGTTTGCTAGATCCTGCATTATTACAATCTATGAATCGAGCCATCCAGTGATAAACTGCACTCGCTTAAACTTTTGGCATTTGTGTCATCTGCTGTTGCTGAACCTTAGGGAAGACATAAAAGGAACCAAGATAGCCATGGTGCTACCTTATATACATCTGCACCCAGTTCCATCTGCAGACATTTCTAGCCCTCTTAGATGGGGGATCTCTCACAGGAAACCAAGACTCAAATCAAGAAATTAAGATTGTTGAGAGAAACTGCTTCAGACAAACATCTCTGAATTGAGGAGGAAGATCACATCTTCAGATTTATTCTTTTCTTCTTTCCTGTTAACACTTTTTTTACTTGTCCTGGTGTATTTGATTTAGGAAAAGGGTAGAACTTAAACTGGGATTGTGAGGGAAAATATTGCAATGGGGAGAAATAACTTAAATCATACAAATCTTTTTAAACCGTTTTTCTTTTGAGCTAGTTTTGAAGTTTTTCACTGTCTCCTTTCAGTAGGCCAAGTTTTAAAATTACGTGACACAGACCACTCCATCGCCTTTGGACCCCCAGGAAGGACACAGCTAAATGGGGTTAAAATTGATACCGGAGAGAAGAAGCCTACAACCTTGTAAGTAGGATTAAAGCTCACACATTCAAGTCATTGTCCTTTTGAATTTACCATACTGCTTTTCCCCCGAGGAATCATGTAAATTTGCCAAGCACAGGGTCAGGTGCAGAGGAGGCAACAATAAATGCTTGTTGTCTGCATATGGCTAAGGAAACGAATGAACGAATGGATGATGGAACAGAGCCTCTTCCTCACTGGTTCCCTCTCACTTCCTCATGTGTTCAACTTCTGTTCTTATTATAAAGCTCCTCTGCTCCAGGCACTATAATTTTTTATTCTCACTTGCATTGTTTTGGCTAGCTTTAACCACCCTCTCCTTTTTCATGTTATTTCCTCTAGCTAGAACTCCTTTCTCATTGGCCTCTCTCATCTGATCCATGACTGTTACTCCTGCAAAGGCCATCCCCAACTCCCCCATTCAAAAGGTCTTCATTCCTAGTAAATAATAGTCTTGCCTAAAATTTGCCCAATACATTTCTCACACTACTGAGTCCCAAGCCCTGTGTTTTTGCCATATATTGTTTCAGTTATATCCATTATATTTGGTACAATTCCTATTTTACACTTGAAGAAACCCAGGCTCATAGAGCTTAAAGCCTTCTCTAAGGTTATCCAGCTGGTTAACAGTGGAGTAATAGATAAACTTATGTCTTCTGACCTAGGCTTGCTAGCCAGCAGCATGGAGTTGCACCACCATCAATCAATTTTGTTCATTCTTCCTCCCTAGCAGTGAATGATCAAAGGGAGACAACATGTAGGAGAAGGACAAATACTGCGAAAGATTCTTCTGAACAGCCTTAGCAGAAACCAAGTAGTAGACAAGTAGGGAGTGGTAACTAAAGTTTGGGGAAGTAGCATTTTGGTAAAACTTTAATGGCCAGCTTTGTCACTTACACACTACTGTTCCAAGACCTGCTCTTTTGAACAACTAATTAATTCTCTTGAGGCAATTACCCAGGCAGCAGAAATGGGCTGCTGTAGGCCAATGCCCCTAGGCACAGCCTGCGTGAAATGAGCAGCAGAAGAACCTGGAAGTGGCAGGCTTGTAGCCACTCCTTCCTGAGGTCAGCACTGGGAGCTCTTGCATGTTCTTGGCCCAGCAGCAGCACAGCATCATACACAGGTGGGTGTTCTGTAAGTGCTTTTTAATGATGGTGGTGCTGATGATGTATGAAAGTCTGTTTATACTTGCAGAGAGGGTCGTGTATTTTAACAAGAACAACTTTTGATTGGCATTTCAAAGAGGCTAGTGTTGTTGGAAAATGTCAGCACCCTGCATAGGAGGGCACTTCATAAGTGTTAAGGGATCCGGTCTGCTAAGGGGATTAGGATAATTGTTTTGGAGTGAATGGGCAGGCTCAGTGGAGGTGACCTGAAGTCATTTTAATGGGCCTAGTGGAGCTCACAGTGACAACTCAAGCTAGAGGATAAGGATGCTTTAATGGAAATTCCCAATCATTACTTAGCATTGGTTCCATTGGGATACAGGCTGCCCTATTGTATTGTTGCCTAGTAGGCTGACTCAATTTCTGGGCTTGGGCAAAGAAATGCTGATCAAAGAAGCTGCCACCTTGCTACACAGCACAGGCCCCTTTGCCTCTGAAGATGAAAGATGCCTCTTTCCCTGGCACTTCTAATTTTAAGAGAGCCTTTAATTCGTGCCAGTTCAAGATCAATCAGGGATGAAGTCAAACACTGTCAGAATAGAAAGAACTGTGGATGAAAGTAAAGTATAAAAACTTCTTTCTCCTAAGTAAGCACAAGGCTGGGTTGCTGAAAGTTAATATTGCGTCAGGTTTGTAAATCCTAGGACTAATAGATAAGCTTTAGTCCTAGATGCATATTTAGATTGAAGATTTAAGGAACAGAGAATTAGTAGTTTGCATTAAACACAAGTAGTTCCTTTCTGCAACCTTTTCTCACAGGTTAGAAAGAAATGTTTGGTGAGAAACTTATAATTCAAATAATCCAAAAATGACTGGCCAGGTAATTGTGTAGGCCAAAGGGTGTGCTGCTACCAATGCCCATCATGTTTGAATAGTTGTGCTTTGGACAATTTGAATTTTTCAGTACATGAGACCATCCAGTGGCCAAAAATATCACACCCTAAAAGAAGGTATGCTAGAAATATGAATTGGCTTTTGCCACAGGTTTCTTGCATCATGAATATTTGAGGATACTGAACTACTGATTGGTAGTTTCAGACTTTACAGCATTATCATGTGGCTTGAGGATTTTAAGCAACAATGCTCTAAATGGTTTTAGCTTTTCTGAATCAGGTGCTCTTCAAGGAAGTGGCTAGATTGTAAAAGAAGGGAGGTGCAGGGCAGGCAGGGCAGGATAGCAGCTTGGGTGGTGTGGAATGTACCACTTTTGCTGCAATGTGAGATTTGCACCTGCAGCAAACAAACTTTGGGTTTCTGCAGCATGCAAATCAAAGAACTGTACGCACGAATGGCTCTCAGCCGGGAAATTCCATGCCTTCCCACATTGGTTTTGTAAACAGAGTCTTAACACCCACATTACATATCTGGCCTGGGCTGCCTATAATCATTTCAATTCCTTTGGTGAGTGGACAATGATAGCTTTAGAGACTGAACTCTTTTCTTTTTCAGTTCAAAACTTAAGTATACTTTATTTATGAAATATAACTGGTCCAAGATAGTGCTTCCCTAAATCAAAAGATTCTGCAATAAAATTTATTGTTTCTCTATGCAGTGGTATCCTTCTGTAGACACATTTGTCTCTGAAACTCCTCACTCTGGATTGTCAAAGGGCCGAGGAGAGTAATGGAGAATTTGATTAACTAGCCCATAACTTTGAAATATTCTTTTGCTAGAGCAGTGTCAGAATCACTGTGGGTGATTGTTAAAATGGAGATTCCTGGAATTCAACCCAGGTCTACTGAATCACAATCCCTGGTGTTGGTTCAGGGATCTACTGCACACCCAAGTCTGATAAGCACTGTTCTAGAGACCTTCGCAGATGCCACACTTGTTTTCAGGGACACCTATTTCACTGTCTTTTTTTGATTGTCTATCATTTTTTCCTAATGCTAGAACAGGGGTTCTTAGCAAGGAGTCCATGAGCTTAATTAAAAAAAAAAAAAACATTGTTCTTGTGGGGAGGTGTTGGTGCAGGTGTGATATATTTATTAAATAATACACAGTGGAGTGTGTACTTATTAAGGGGTCCGTGGTTTTCACCTGACTGGCAAAGGGGTCCATGGAACAAAAAAAGGTTAAGAACCCCTGTACTAGAAAGATGGGTTAATGTCTTAATGATTTACTTAAAGGAGAAGCAAGGATTTTTTTCTCCTCTCCTGTCTTCTCTTTCCCTCTCCCTATGCTTTCTCCTTCTCCTTTTCTCTTCTCTTAAAACTTTCCTGGCCTCAAATACAAACATATGTGACATGCCGAGAAAGATATAGGGTAAAATGCCAGACCACAATAAAATGTCAAGGTGAGCCAACCTCAGTTTTGGGATTCATATACAAAATCTGAGAGGGAGAAGTGAATTTACAGGTGGGTTCTCCAAGGGAAGGATGGCACACTGCAAGGCTCTTGGGGAGATCATAGGAGAGGTGGAAAGCTGAGTGTTGAAGACTGGAACAAACATAATTTATGATGGAGCGAAAATGGTAGTGAACTAACGATATCTAGGCATGCACATTCTAAACAGAAATAAATCCAGTATAACCAGTGTAGAAAAGAGTCTAAAGAAATTTCTTTGACTTCTAGCTGAGCCAAAAAAAAGGGATTATTCACCCATCTTTTACAGATATATGGTACCACATGAAGTGATAGCCAGTACATCTCCATCTGACTTGGTCTCAGCTACCTCCAAACCCTAGAAGCAACAGGAAACAAACTGGGGTAACTATCTCATTCTCACAAACAGCCTAAAAATAATACAATTTGAAGTTAAGTTTGCTTTTCATAATTCAATTAAACATGACTATGTGTGACTAAAAATAATTAAATAGTTTCCTCTAAACTTACCCTAAGCATTTACAAAGCGTGGTATGACTCGAGAGGTACCATAAGGCTTATTTCTGCTGTCTATTATTTCCCCCTACAGCCTACAGTGCTTCTTTGAAGTTTTACCAAAAGAGCTGCTTCCTTGGATTAAGACATAATATCTAGCAGCCCATAACCATAGGGTACACAGAACCACTTTACAAGAAAGCGTTTAATGAAAGTAGGTAGCAGTCAACCAGAAAATGCCATGACTCAGAAAGTTTGCACTGGAGGGAGAAAAGTGGAGAAGTGAAGGTTTTAAGTTGTTTGAGGAGGGCAGTCTCACACAGAGGAAGAGGCTGGGGTTCTGTGACAGTCAAGTGACATCACAAGGCCACAAAGGAAAGTTAAAAGCAATATGGAGTGAGGAAACATTCTCCTACCTCACGATAACTCCCTGGTCTGGTTCTGATTGTGGGTTTAGTGGAATGAAAAAAAAAAAGGGGTGTGGCAACTGAGGCAGTGAGAAGTTGGGTGCAGATTTAATGTAAGACACAGACATAACCGGTGACAGGAGGCACTTATGTTTCAGGGACTGTTTAGCCTGTAGCCCACTGTTGTTTTTCTAAAGTAAACCACCCCTGTTGGGTGACTTGGGGGTAAAAACATGGACCAAATTCTCTAATTCCTCTAAGGCTAGAGGGGAAAGTAATTGACCTCATTCTCCTGTCAATGGAAAAACAAAAGTTATGCACTCCTTTTCTTTGGCAGGGTTAATTCTAATGATTCATGTCTGTGATAACCAAATTTCCTGGAGAAAGGCATCATGAAAGTTGAAATTACAGTTACACAGCTACAGGTTCTTAAACTTTGATTGTAATTGTTTCTCTAAGTAGAAAGCAGGTTGTATAATGTATGCTTAGCCTCTTCCTCGTACTTATCCAATCCCTCCAGTTTCTAGTTCACAATTGTGCACTGAGGGCATTAGGGATGTTGGAGCAAAATGGTTACAAAATATTTAGTTCTAAAAAGTGGCAGATTTGGCTCTGTTGATTCTGCTAATTGGGTGTGTGCCTGCCTTCTCCCTCACGGATTCTTCCAGAAGGCTTCAACGCCCGCAGAGGAATATGTGTTAAAGGATGGATTCTAAAGTAATAGGACCAATGTCCACAACCTTATTTGAAAATCAGCCTCACTACTGATTTTGTAAATGTTCTCTGCATTTGTGAAGGTGGTTAGGTGTAAGATTAGGGAGTGATGGGACCTTTCGCAAACAGGAGAGAGTAATTCGATGTCCATCATCAATTCTAAATAGATTAGAATTGGTATTAAACAGTCCTGTGCAGGAAAAATCAGACAAACAAATGAAAATAACAACAACAGTAGCAGTAGCAAAACTCCATATGTAAAAGTACACTTTGAGGCACCAGTTTATGACTCTTTTGAAGTCATGTTTCAAATTTATAAGTGTCATTCCAAACTTAAACTGCAAACCAGGTTTGGGTTATGGGATATTTTGAGTCATGTACATTTCTTGCTATACTCCATAATTAAACTAGTAATTGAAAGGCAAAGTAAACAGGAGACTATGCATTTCTTTAACTTCTAAAATAGAATATAGATAAAACCAAATACTGAACTTTATCTTAGTATATATACAATTTTATTGATTTGATTTAAGTGTAGCCAAGATGTTTCTCTACATCATATTCTAAGGTGAAACTATCAAAGGAAAATGGCTTTCAAAAATATTCTGAGTAGCACAGGAGTGAAAGGTAAAATAAATGATTCCACGCTACTGGGAAGCAGAACCTAGGTATTATTATTATTATTGTTTTTGTTGTTGTTATTATTATTTCCTAATCTGCAGCAAAACACATGGGGCATAGTAAAGGCTCATCTCATATTTATGGAATTAAAAAAAATAAAAGTCACTCAATCGTACTCTATCTTCTGCAGGATCTTTTATTTCAAAAGAGGGCTATGTAGAAATCTCAGTGTAATCACTAATCAATTTGTCAGGACAGCAGTGTGAAAAAGATCTACATCTTAAATTAAGAGAAAAAGGAATATAACTTTACTTCCTAGTCCCATAGATGGAAAACTTTTTGGTGATTTTCTAATTAGTTCCTATCTAATTGAAATAATCTTTCTAAAACCGAAGCAACTATTAAGAGGAAGAATGTGCAGTAAATCTGAACCAGTTAAACCTTAATAGTGTAAGTGAAACCTTTAAATTGTGTGAACCACTAGCAGCCTTGCAACTCTTTGCATGTGCAAAGAATTGAATGAAGACATATGGTCACCATCAACTTGGTTATTTAATTCTGAGATGACACACGTATTAATCTAACTGAAAAGGGGAAGCTACTATATAGCTGGTTGTAATTAGCCAACCACAAATTTCTATAACCACTTCAGTCTAAACCAAAAGCCAAAATGGCATTTCATGATTATACCATCCCACCCAGATTTGCATTTCTTGATGAATTCCCAAGGTTAGGATATGAGCCATACTGTAAAACCAACCCTCAATTACACCTTTTTAGAGAGGAAGATTAGTGGCAGGTGGTGCCTGCTATAAAAGCCTCATTAAAACACCTTCTGGTGGAGTTTCACAAAAGGAAGCCACCAGATGGAGACCCATCTCCACATGGTAGTCTTACCTCAAATGAGAGTTTCACCTGACACTTTGGGGACAGACAATTTTTTCTCACCTAACAAGCCACTGAGGTTCAAAAGACGATCTATTAGGATTAATCGCACTTGATCACTAATCCATTGTAATGCCATATGCTGAAAGCGTTGTTCACTGTTAAGTCTGGAGCCAGGTAGAGCCCCTCTGGTAATGTAAACCCTCCCCATTTTCCTGCAGCTAATCTAATTTTACCTCCTCCCAGACCTCAGATGCCAGAGACGATGCTTAACTCTTCCTGCACTGTCTCTGATGCATTCTTGATTGGCAGCAAATCTGAGCTAGAGAGTAATGACGCTGAAACCTGCTGACTAATTGGAAAATGATTTTCCTGGTGTTGCTTGCTTACGAGGGCAAATGGATAAAAGGTATTTATTCCATTGTGCACAAATTCAAAGACTTAGTCCTGGCCTTCTTATTGGCACGGCTAGGTATTACCTCATCTCCTCCTCTTTCCTCATCGTATCTGCCTAATCTGTGATTTACTGGATTGGAACAATTGGCCAGCTGGGCAGAGGAAGTGAAGTTTACGTTTCACAGAGGAGATTCTGTCACCTTATGCAGTCCTTGAAATGGCAAGACTTTTTTCCAGTGGTTTGCCTTTGGGATGGATCCAAATCATTAAGAGCCAAACAGTATAACTAGCATTTTAAAAAAAGATTATATATATGTATATATACACATATATATATTTCTCTTGTGTGTTTTATGTTAAGCTACTTACAAAGTACCACCCACTAAGTTGCTCTCTCAAAGAAAGATGGCAAAATTTCTTGCTCAAGGCCCCAACTATATGAGTTGCACACATGAAGGTAATCATATACACACGACCACATGAGCCCCACACATTTTTCTCCAGTCCTCCCCAATATGAGGAGTTAAATGGAATAACTGCCAAATTCACTGCATTATTTTATGGTCACTTGGTTCCAGTTATAGACAGACGGCAAAAGGAGATAGAGTAAATAATCCATCTGCAATGTATGCTAAATCAAGCTGATAGTGTATATGTATCTGTATACATATATCCAGCGAATAGAGTCTAGCCTCATGATGCATCCTAAGTGCTGTGCTTCATACCTTCCTAATGAACTGCTGTCCCAAATGCAATGGTATTTAGAGAGTGAACTTCATTGTAAGATCTGTTTGGTGTTTCAAAAGTGTGATACTTCTACGACTCTAGGAATAAGAGGGTTGTAACCTCTATGTTTTACTCTATGAAAGTAATTCTTTTGTCAGACATATTCCTATATGTGTGGTGGTATGCCTGCGGACACATAATCATTTGTGGAGCGAGGGGGCACATTAAAATGCAGATTCTTGGGCCTTACCACAGACCTATTGAATTAGAATCTCTGGGGAGTGGAAGCTAGGCTCTTGCATTCTTTAGTTTTACAAGTTTTCCAGATGATTCTGATGCCCACTAAAGTTTAAGGACCCATAGTCCAAGGGAAGGAACACTAGATCCATTGCCTACTCAGAAACCAAGCCGGGGCACTGAAGACCACTGCTCTCTCCTCCCCTCATACTACAGGCTGCATTACACTGTGGTCAGGTGAGACATTGGGACCACAAGGTGTTCTCTGAAGGGGATGGAAAAATACCCCCAGTTGCTTTCTGGATCAAATTTGTAATATGTGAGGTTGCTAGGAGTGTTTTTTGTTATCCAAGCAGTGTATCTAATATATCCCATACTATACATGTTTACAGAACCTTAAAAAGCTTAAGTTTCTAATGACATATATAAATCACTCTTGCTTTATTCTTATAGTTTATATAGTCACCAGACACCAGAGATAAAAATAAAGCCCCAGCATTCTGCATTCTGCAGCTGGAAGAATTTATTTTATCATTGATGAGAGCTGTTAGATTTGGCCAGGCAAGAGGGAGTTTCCTAGGATATATATATATATATGGAAAGAAAAACAGTAAGACAGTTCAGTAGCCAATCAGTTTTGTTGAAGCAGGGAGTCTAGATTTTTCCTGTAATTACACATGGGGTTTGTCCTTTCTCTATTTAATGCAATTACATTTCTGAAAAAGCATAAACAATACATCATTTCATTTGTCTCCCCTTTTAGACACGAGGAGAATTTTTCTTCAATATTATCAAGTTTTATAATGTGTTTCTTCTACGTTTTGGTAATCAAATTTCTTAGAGGGAGCTCCTGGCTGATCCTTAAATAGTGGAAACCGACCTTTCTCCCTCAGTCCACCACCACCTTGGGCATTCAAAGACATGGCTAAAGAAGACTTCACTAAAGAAGAAAGGCACCCAACTGAAAGGAGTGGAGTACACTGAAACCTGGAGTCAGAAGAGAGACAAGTGCAGGAAAGATCAGCAGGGCCTAAATCTGACCATGAAGATCAACAAGGATCTTCTCTATTGTGTGCAGGCAATAGTCTGAAGTGTGTGTGTGTGTGGGGGGGGGGGG